>JZKD02S0799924.1:187568-206245 GCA_000966675.3 Picea glauca
AAATTTATTTTAAAATGTAGAAACCTTGGCAAATTTTACTAATCCTTCAAATGCCAACTATAAATGTTTGGCAATATTTTTGTAAAAACATTCAAATTTCTAAGGATTTTATATAGTTTTATAATATTTTGGTGATTTTTAAGGTAAAATAATTTTATCCTATAGAATTTGGGCAAATCATTTTTAGAATAGTGAATCTTTGTTTTGGAAAAACCATGGAAAATTAGCCCATGAGAGAAATTTATCCCCTAAAATCATCCCTGATACCAATCATCTATTTTCACATTACAAATATTGGTCAAGGCATTCTCCAAAATCTTGTTGAAGGCTTCCCTTATTCCATTTTCTTGAGGGTGATAAGGAATTCTCTTCTGGTGATGTATCTAAAACTCTTCAAGCATTGCCTCAATTTTACTATTGATGAAATGAGTCCCCTAATCACTCATCAATATTCTTGGACATTTGAAACTTGTCACTACATTTTCAAATAAAATATATGTTGCAGTCTCTGCATTGCAATCTTTCACTAGTGCTTCCTCATCCCATCTGGCCAAGTATTCTGTCATTGTAATAATATATCTAGATCCTGATCTTCTGGCTGGTGGATTAATTAGACCTACAAAATATTCTTCCCACTTATCAAATGATTGCAAAGTAACCTGCGATCTTAATGGAATCTCATCTCTCCTATATGGCTTCCCAACTCTCTGGAAGACATCACAATTCTAACAGTATTCCTTTGAATCCTTATGAACTATTGGCCACCATAATCCTTCACGCAATATCTTTTGTGCAGTAGGATTCTCTGCATAGTGTCCTCTTGCAATTCCTTCATATGCCTTTGCCAAAATAATGGGTCTTTCATGCTCCATTACACATCTTATTTAAATTATATCTTCTCCACTCTTGTACAAATGATCTACAATCAGTTGATAGTCTGCAACTCTGCCTACCAAAATTTTCTTTTGGACAGTAGTAAATTATCTTGGTGCAAAGCCTATACTCAAAAAATCAATAATGTCAGCAAAATACTCATCAACTACCTGTACTGAAAACAATTGTGCATCTGGAAAGTTGACTTCCGATTTATTGGGCTCTTCTCCATTAGTTATCCCGTATAAGTGATCTGGTCCTGCATTCAATCTTTCAGGTTACACCACAACTTCAAAGTCAAATTCCTGAAATAATAATAGCCATATGCATATTCTTCCCCCCAACACTGGCTTATTAACTAAGTATCTTAGGGATGAATGATCAGTAAACATATTTAAGTTTTGTCCCAACAAGTAATGTATGTATTTCTTCAAAGAATACACCATATCTAGACCTTCACTTTCTATAGTATTGTAGTTTTTCTCAGAATCTGACAGCTTCCTGCTTGCAAAATCAATAGGGTGATACATATCACCTTATCCTAGCTGGGTTAATACTAATCCTAATGAAATTACATATGCATCCATATGCACATGAAATTCCTTTGACCAATCTGGAAAAACTAGAATTGCCACAGTAACCATCTTTTCCTTCAAAATATACAAACTCTTCTGGCATTCATCATTCCAATGGTACTTAGTATCCTTCTTCAACAAATTATCCATTGATGTAGTAACTTTTGCATATCCCCTTATGAACTTCCTGTAATATCCTGTATGACCAAGTGTACTATTTAGCTAGTGCAATTACTTCGATGGTGGTAAGTTAACTATGAAATAAATTTTAGCAGGATCAACCAACAAACCCTGTTTACACACCACATGTCCTAACATATTCCCAAAAGGTGTGTTGAAAATTCACTTCTTAATGTTTAATTATATCTGACATTGTCTACACCTGTTCGACATTAGTCTTATTACTATGATGTGGCCCTTTAGTAAACTGAACATTGTCCAATCATCCAAGTAAACCTCCAAAAACTTATGAATGAATTCCTTAAAAGATGTTATTACTACTCTTGAAAAAATGGTTGGTGCATTCTTCAATCCAAATGGCATAAATTTTTAGTAGAATGATCCCCATTCTGTTGCAAATGTAGTCTTGTGTATGTCTTCTAGAGAAATCCTGATTTGATGATACCCTGAAAACCCATCTATGCATGAATAAGTTTCTTGACCTCCAACATTCTTCAAAACATTGTTTGTAAATGGGGTAGGAAAAGGATCATGCATGCAAGAATCGTTCAGTTTCCTCAAGTCAATATAGATCGTGATCCCCCCCTGCTTATTTTATTGTTCCACCATAGGAATAATCCATTCTTATTCTTCCATAGGTTCTATGACACCAGCTTCTAGCATATTTTCAATTTCTTCATTCACTTTCTCCTTATATATTGGATTCAACCTGTAAGTTCTTTGTATTATAGGTCTATCTTCTAGCTTCAAATGGATCTTCATCTCTCCCAATTCTCCTTCTAATCCCTTCTTCTCTAAAAATGGTGTTGGGGAAAAGGCATTGTATTCGCACAGTAATTATGTGATCCTTTCTACTATATGATTATCCCAATAATCTCCAATACTTGCAATCTTTGGGTTTTATGTTGTTCCAATATTTACCTTTTTTTATCTTTAATGGGGCTGCATAATATTTTTATTCTATATTGGGACCCTCTACTTCTCTTTCTCCTTCAACTTTTTGGATATTGATATCACATGCATTATCCTATGTTGGGTATTCTTCTTCTACGACATGATAACAAGGAAATAACTGTCTGACAATCTGTTTCTTTTGATATGCTGGGACTATTTAAAATTCTAGTTCTTCAAATATCTTGTCTCTTACCATCTTCAGTGCAGTATCTACATTTGGACTTTCATTCTCAAAGGAAAATGTAACCAACAAATTATGTTGTATTTCTTCCCAATTTGTAGTTTCTCTGCGTTGTTCTTGTTCTATGTACCAGTTCTTCGAAATGTCTGCTAGAGTGTGAAAAAAATGGTGTGTCTATTCTTCTGATGGTAATAATATCCATTGAACCATGCAATTATCTACATTCTCTTGAGTTTTTCCAACTCCCTCATATTTATCCTCGTATCTATGCTCATGCTCTATGTCAAATCTGATGCACAGTAATATTTTTCATTGAAACCAATTGTTGATCTTTGCCTTGTGTGTCCCCCACCATCTTGCAGGTGTGGCTTTTAAAGCAATATATAATTTTATTAATCTATGATTTTCCATAACCTCTACCTCAAATTTCATTAAAAACTATTCTAATTCATTCAATCCATAAAAAGTAGGAGGTTCTCTTACCTCATACCAACCCATCTCAGTGCATGCATCATTCTGGCACATCTCCTCGTAAACAATTCATGTAGTTACTGCTACCATTTTTCCAATCCCGTGTTAGATTCTGAAGAAAAATAACTAATAATCCTCCAAATGAGCATTCCATCTGCAGTTGGGTTGATATAATATTCTTCATGTGTGGTGTTAAGCTCTTCATGCGCGATGGTTATAGAAGGATATTATCTATAGGTTCCACATGCCTTCCTCCTTCTGAGGGATCAAAAGGTGTAATAACTCTATATTATTCATATTCAAATATCATCGTTCTTGTATTCAAATTGATTATTTCCTGGTTATCAAAATCCCAATACAATCCCAAAAACATTGGATATGGTGTAGTATCATCTAGTATGTCAATGACCTCAAATTCTGTCATGGTGTGCATAAAATCCAGATCTACCGATACCCCCTTCAATCTTCCCAGTGGCACCACTCTATGATAATTTTCTAACTTCAACTAAATAGGTGAATACCCTAATTGAGGTTTTCCCATAGATTCCCAAGTCTTCTTTGGTAAAACATTGACTTTAGACCCTAAATCTAGTATAATATCTTACAAATTGAAATCTCCAATGTTCGCATTCAACCTGAATTCTCTGCTTGTTCTTCTCTTCCTTCTAACCTAATTTACTGTCTTCACCCCCTATTTTCCATCATTACACTTTTCTAACAAATTATGTAGTACTTGTAGAGACGAATTATCACTTAATAGCTTAACACAAGATACCAAAAAGTTTCTTAAGTTACTTGTTATGTAGACTGTTCTTTGTTGGTTTGATCAAACAAAGGAGGCATGTCATATATTGGTACATCCTCTACTGGCTTCGTTCCTGGGGTAGATGCAATGTTTTCCTTCAATATCTCATTTCTGGATTCCTTTAATATCTCCTTCTCTTTGCGCACATCAAATTTATGTTCAGGTTATGTATTCTTCCTTACCCACTGACATATATATTGGTTATGTTTTGTTGCATCATCACCTATCTTAGCTCCACCTCGAGTCACTATATGGATATTATTTCCATCCTCTTCCCTGTCTTCTACAACAATCCATTGCACATTTCGATTATTCTGGCTCCTCTTCTCCTGTATCTTTAACAAAAACATCGAGAAGTCTTCAATTTCATCATTTGTTGCACGACAGTACATACATGTCCTAAGTGGTAATGGAAAAACTATTGCATAGTGTCTAGGCTTCTGACAGTTATGAAAAATTACTGGTCCTCAACCTCCTCCAAATCCTCTTCCTCCACAACCTCCTCCTCTAAATCCTCCTCTGTTACCCTAATTTTCTTGCATGGTGTATTATACTATGGTCCTTGATTGTACTGTGGTTGTGAGTTATTTTACTGTGGTGGTGTTGCGCACAGTTGTTTCCCTTGAAACCATTGCGCATTATATTGGGGTTGTTGTGCAGGATTATATTGTCGCTACTACACAAGTTGTCCTAGTATGTTCTCAGTGTGGACCCTATATGTATCTAAAATCCTTTCTTTCATCATCTCTAGAGTTTTGTAGTCTTTCTCTTCATGTCCCACTGACTTACAAAAATTACAAAATGTGATCTTTAGAATTGTCTGATACTTCTTCATCAGAGGAAAATGATAAGGATCATGTTCATTTAATTTACATATTTCACACCATGGTCCTCCTGAATATAAAGGGTTCGACATGCCAACTCCTATATATTGCATAAATAATAGGCACTCATTTTTGTGATGACCTTTTTTCCTACACATTGTACACCAAACATCTTCTCTCTTTTTTTTACCTTTATTCAGATTCAATTAACATGTTAAGTTATTCAAATCCTGTATCATTTCTTACACAGTTGGATCTGTATGTTTGTACTGGTTTTCTTCTAACTGCAGGGCTACTTGCAGAGGCTCACCCTGAGTCTAGAATTTTTCTTGTCTCAAAGGATACTTCAAGTGTGGCAACAGGGAATTAACAAACAAATTTATATGTTTTGTATCAGTAATAGTGTACTTTAACTTACCTTTTATCCTCTTGAACTTATGGTCCACTTCCCAAACTGATTATTTTGGTTTATTCTTAATATCTATCATTTCATTCATAAATTGGTCTTTCGTTTATGAAATTCATTGATCAACTGCCTCTTCACCTCTGTAATAGTTGTAGGTTCTCATGTCAGGTTATTTGTTGTGAGACCCATGTACCAGTCTAATGCATGGTCTTTGAATGTAATTTTCAACTGTGTGAACTTTGTATCTTCGTCTGTGATCTTCTTTGTTGCCCATATATTCTCACAAATGAACAAATGATTTTTTGGATCATCTGACCCGTCCCCTCGGAATTCTGGTAACTTCATGGTGAAATATTAACCTTCCATAATGAAATTTTCTAAACTACCACCTCCACGTGGTGTATAAAATTGGTTTCCACTTTTTGAATTACTTATACTTGAATTAGACCCTCGTCCAAAAATTATTCTACCAGTAATTACTTGTTGATTAACTAGTTTTTATTCTTCAGTTATCTTTGTCGCACATGGGATTGTGGGTTCCACACTAATTCATATCTAGAATGGAGATCCTTCTTCTTCACTGGACCCATGCCCTCTATTTTTCCTCTCATATGTGACATGAAATATATCCATATATCTGCCCCATGGTGTAGATATCCTTTACCTCTTCCTCATCATTGTCCAAGCCCTCTCGATCGACTACTATACTCTTCGTTGTACTCATCTTATACTGGTAGGGTCATATGTTTCACATCACTCCTTCTTCCCTTATGATTTCCCTGGTTTGCTCATCATCCATCATGATGAGGTCCATTACTTCCTTCTTTTGGATACTCTTCATATCCTTATCCATATATCATATCTTCCTTAGTGCTTCCCCCAACTCCCCCATGTGCGTAGAGCGATCTAGCTGTCTACTTCCATGTTCATCTTGCCTTTATGATATAATAAGATTTTGATCGACGTGTAAAGTGACTTGATGTACCTCCCTCTTGGTACCTTAAATAAATCCTTCTTTGCAGTAGTGCATGACTTCGTTCTATCTACTACAAATTTAGTTATAATTCTTGCAAACATATTGTCCAACCAGAAATCTACTGCACGTGTGAATTTATTATTAGTCCTTTCCAACTACACAATATCCTGAGTAGTCCACTCAATTGGTATAATCTGATTCATGGGATGGGTATCCTTCAAACTTAATATCCACTCTTGCAATAATTGTGGAAAATAGCAGAAAAATGTTTCATTTAAATCAGTAAACACATACCTATGGAGGTATTGGCACAGTGTATACCTGGAACCCTTATTATCTTTTTGCATGAACTCCAACTACTTTGTTTCCAACCATATTTCAATCTCTTGCTTCGTAGGATTTCATGGCCTGAACATCCATTTTTACCACTGCATATTCTTCACAAAACCCCTTCTCGACTGTTCTTTAGAGTTCTAGCCGACAACAAAACCATTTGTTGGATGTATGGGATGACTCGGGTTCTACCTTAGTTCTCCAAAAAAATCCTTATCACCATCGGCCCCTCTGGTAAACCAAAAGGAAACACTGCGCACAGAGTGCACAACATAGTCTCACACGAGATGGATTATGGGTGATTTAATGACGCAAGTGTCTGCAATCAAGGAAGGGATTGGGGTTTTTCTTCTAAATTCTATCCTACTTAACCATTCATTCTATCACAATATTAATCATATCCATTAACTCATTCATTCACAACATTCATTCTACATACATATTTCTAGTGCTCGTTGTAAGTAAATCCATTTGTTCATCTATCTAATCATTAAACCATAATTACCTAAATAGTAAAACATTCAGACACATTGCAACACGAGGTTTTACCATGGTTCACCCCCCCTAGGGTTACATCCACAAATATCTTATGCTTCTTTCTTATTCATCAAAAAGATGATGCACGCATTACATCAAAGGATAATGGAGAGAAGTGAGGCGGACCAATGTCACACCAAGCTCCATATATTGTGACATGAACCTCAACTACATCTCCATATTGAATCCATCTGAGCTCCACGGCTCTCAAACAGAATTCAACTCCAAAAAGGTTCTTTGCACCAAAAAGGGACTAAGATCATAGACTCATACTCATATTCTTACTCACAATTAGATTCCTCAACCTACCTCATAGTTCTCTTATTTATATTACAAAAATGGGTTAAAACCATTACAATATGACTCCAAAACCCTAACCACATGGCAAGTCTTGTTCACATATGCGTCAGATTTCTATAAATCCTACTTCATGCTCTCCTTCTTGGTCTAATTTTCCTCGTTTGATGGGATGTTCTACCAAAAATGCTTGCTCCAACAGAGACACATGGCATATTCTTATTGGTTACATGTGGCATATTTTGACCTATCATGTCATGACACATGAAAGCATGTGGATTTCTTACTCATGTTGACTGGGCATTGAATGGGCATGGGTGGAGGATGAATTTGGTCAAAATATTAATTATTTAATCATTTTCCTAAGAGGCCGACCTATAATTCTCCATATACTTCCTTTAATTCTTACCTAGTTTATATTACATTATTTATTATATAAAATAAATACTTCAACAATCCCATGCATGTGGGATAATAATTATGGGAAATTCAATCCAAGGGCCCAGATTTCCCCATCAAATTCAATGAATGCCTACTGAGTCTTAATCTTCTAATGACCATATACTGAGATCCGAAAGTCGGAATTGGACAAACTTTACCTCATTTGAAAGGTATTTTAGAAAGGAAGATGATGAAATGGGTATTGAGGGTTGAAATTTCCCATAATGTTCTCAAAAAGTAAAATATAATTCAACTAATGTTTTATGCTATGTTGATAAATCTGTTTGACACCTCGACTTCACGAGGTCATATTTTGAGATCCATGAATTGAAATTGCACTCAGGAGGAATCATTGAAAATCTAAGATGATGAAGATCACATATAAATTGATTTCAGTGTCTGAAAAAATTGTTATCAAATCCATAAAGTTAAAACATATCCCCCCTTTTAAAAGATCAATTAATTAAATTGTTTTCAAAATAAAAGTTTATTTAAAAGCTTTTATTAAAGACAGAGAAAGACTCATTTAAAGATACAACTATCGATGATGTTAATACATTAATGAGACTTAATTAATTAATTAATTTAAGTTATCTCTTCAAGAAAATAAATCCCTAACTACTCAAGTAGATAGAAGAATCATTTTTAAAAGGAAGAAAGAGCTTCATCAAAGATTCCATGATCAAAAGGGTAGGGGAAGAAGATCAAAATAAGAAGGTATAGACATCAATATGCAGTGAAACTTCTGATCAACAAAAATAGATATCAACTCTTTTTCTTCTTCTACACCATTTTCTCAAAGCTTTATCCTTAAATCTCTTAATTGAGCAGAAGGATGAGATTCTTGAGTGTACTTCTTGTATTATTCAAATTACTTTAATTATATGATCATGGAGTATTCACAACCATGTATATGACTATCATAGATTTTGTTTATTTTTGAATAGATTTCATCAATAAAATTCCACAAACAATTACTTTGGGGCATGAATTTAATGATGTTTCGGATCTTGGAATTTCTGAGGGTGAGATGTTTGAAGTATGCTTATTAAATCCTCTTTTGTTATAATTGTTATACTCTTTTAAAAATATTTTAGATGATCAAAAATATTATTTCATATTTCTCATGAGAAGATATGGATATATCCATTATTTGTATATGATCTAGAAGGATGTATATATGATGTTGAGAAAAGAGATATTCCGATATTGAAGCCTCCCTTCAGTCTTTTTGTTGTTAAAATATTTCTTGTTGCACTTGAAGATCAGATCATGTTTTATAAATACAAGCAATAAAGATCTAGGGTTTGTCATCTAAGAAATATCTCTAATCCAAGATATTCAAGACATATCTTTTATCCAAAGAGGAGTACCACCCCTATAAAAATGTAGGGGGATTCATATCCTTGTGAGGTTGTTTCTTTGGTCTTAATAGACTCAAACATCAACAACACCATGGTAGGGTAAATACATAAAAATTACCAAACAAATTTTCATTGTTACAATGCATCTTGTGCTTCCAAAATCTCAATCAAGCATCAATGCTCACCTTCCTTCCTAAGACACCCTATTTTTTATGCTCTGCATCGACTTGGATAGCTACATTGGTAGATTCCACACATTTCCAAATTTTGGAAATCACCATGGATTTTCATTTCCTATGAATAATGAAACCATGCCTCCTCCGGACATAAGAGGCCAGGTAAATTATTTATTACCTTCTTATTTGTATTTTCATCTAATCAAAATTTGAATTTATCTTGAAATTTACCATTTTTTCTAATTTCACATGGTGCACCTAAACACTTCGACTCACCCCAAAGTGGTGTGTATTGTGCTAAATTCACAACAAGCACCGCCAATGGTGTGTCTCAAATATATGTATGCATTGGTACCATTCAAGCAACAACACCGCAATAAATTATAAAAACAAAGTGGTGTATTCTTCAGAATGCTCCACAACCAGTGCATAAATGGAATTCGACCTGCACTAGTACATTTCACTTCATTAACCACACCGCTAGCTTAACAATTTATAAACTTTAACTTAGTGATGCACTCAGTTTAACCAACCGCACGAGGGCATACACGAAACATAAATCACTGGTGCATTAATGTTCCAAAGCATTGTCATACTTTATAATAAAAAATAAACACATCGAATAAATTGCACCAATGTTGTTGAACACTGAGCACCAGTGCACCATACTATCATCAGGTGCATCGTCGTAGGGTAAATAAAAAATTAATTACCAAAACAATTTTCATTTTATACAGTTCATATCATGCTTCCAAACTCTCAATCAATCATCAATTCTCATTGTCCTTCCTAAGACGACTTGTTTCTAGTGCTCTACACCGACGTGGATAACTCCATTGGTAGACTCCACACATTTCCAAATTTTGGAAATTACCATGAATTTTAATTTCTTATCAATAGTGAAACAAATCCTCTTTAGGACATAAGTGACTAGGTAAATTTTTTATTACCTTCCTATTTTAATTTTCATCCAATCAAAATTTGAATTTATCTTGAAATTTGACATTTTTTCAAATTTTTTTCCAATTTCTCATGGTGCTCCTGAATGCTTCGGTTCACCCCAATATGGTGCATACTATATTCAATTCATAGTGAGCACCACCACCAGTTTGTCTCATATGTATGTATGCATCGATGTCATTCAAGAAAGAGAACCGTGATAAATTATAGAAACAAAGTGTTGTGCCCTTCAAAATGTCGCACAATTGACACACAATTGGCTTCTACCCGCATTAGTACACTTCACTTAATTAATGGCATCGCTAACTTAACAATTTATAAAATTTATTGTAGTAGTGCAACCATTTTAACACAACACGCTAGTATTGTTCATAGAAACGCATCAGGACATATATTTTCCGACTTGGCATAGTGGGGCATCTCATTGGACACATCACTCTTGGTTTTATATCCTTTACAATGCATGGTTTAACAAAATGTCAGTGCTCCACTATCATAATGGTACCGATGCATTAATAGTAACAAATCACATTGCTTTAGTTGTGATAATGAAATTTAACTTTGTGTTTCCCATCAATCCAACAAACGCATCAATGTTATAAAGACAATGAAACCAGGGTGAATTTCTAATAGCCAATTAGAGTGGTGCGACTTAGTAAATGCATCGCTGCAATCCATGGTGCCACAAAAATATTTGTGGCACACTGGTGTGTAAATGTTAAGCATATGCACCATGACATGTTTTGAAAAATAAAAAACTTGGTTCATCTTCTGTAAGGCCCCATTAGCGATGTGTTAGTAATGCAATGCACCACTAGACATCATATCGGTGCTATGGTAGAACTAGTGCATCAGTGTTTTTGGTTTAACAAAGGGCACTGTCAATTTGTGCGCCATAAATTTTAGTGTTGCAGTGCATCTTTGTTAACAAAATGAACCGATGATGTTAAAATCACTAAACTGATGTGGTTAAAATCACTCAGCCAGTGTGGAGCATCATATGGGATGCACCATTGGGTGGGTTTTTTTCCTAAGATAGTGCACCGACTTCAGGACTCGAGGCATATGTGTTGTTTGTGACACATCGATTGCTTTTTAATATTTTTTTGCAAAAAAAAGTTAGTTTTGTATTTTTTAAAAACACATCATTTATATAAGTATTTGTTTTATAATTTCAATTTATTTTATCTATATATGTGTTCCTAACAATATTTTTATGTGAATCAGAGACGATGATGAAGAGAGGAGGAGGAGGAGTGGCAGTAGGTTAATATGTACACATTTGTGCATGAGTGGGAGGCCAGAGAGAGGGAGAGGGAGTTCTTCCCTTACCCTCTTTCGTAGCTAAAAGAGGACCTTTTGATGGATATTTTTCTCTTAAATTTTTATCAGGAGGGTACATCCCTTAGGGGGAACTCTTTTTTGTTACAGTAGTTGATATTTCATTGGGATCATGCTAGGTAGGGGTTCAAGGTTGCTCCTGATATGAGATATCATCTAAAAAAGGAGGATGTATATTTCATCACTTGGTTGTCTAGGAGGGGGGAGTATTTCAATTTTCCTCATTTCCTTGTGCTACCACCTGATGTTGTAGGAGAGACCCAACTAGCATATTCCCAAAGATATGTACGTCTGCTTGTTCATTTAGATTTGGATTTCCAGGTTTAGGTGTTCAGTTGTGGATATATTTATTTGAGAGACATGACATTAGGTTCATGTGTCTTATGCTATCAACATTGTCACAGTATAGCTCTAATGGGAAGAATATTAGTTGCTCTATGTTGTATATGTAGATAGTTTATTTCATATGCCTTGATTGATTAGGTGGGAGAATTCTTTTTGAGACAATTTTCTCATGTATTAGATCATTGTTGTTTTGTTTTGTCTTGAACAAGATTCTTCCCATTCGTGTAAGAGCATATACATAATTTTTTGAGAGGGTTCATGCCACTTGACCAGAAGTACCCTACTTTCATGCTAGGCATATTTTTGGTGCATGTATCCACATGTGGGGGTAGTTGATGCCCAAGAGGAGCCAATACATGTTTCCCATTTCTCTAGTCTGTAGGGAAGTATATGATTTATTGGCTAGTGAGGATAATCATATCCTTAATATTACAGAGTACTCGTATTTGGGGATGGATTAGAGAGAAAGTCCAAACATCTGATTTATGGAAGAGGAGCAAATGGACGAGAGAGATAATATTATCATTATGTTTTGATCAATATATTTGCATATTTTTATGTCTTATTTAATGCACATGTAATTTACTGTAACATTTTGTTTCAAATATATTATTATTATTATTATTTACTCTTATTAGGAAGAGGACTAACCTCCATTAGTACAGATGCCCCACATGTCACACATACCAATTACGAGAGTCTAACTAGAGGTGGAAAACCAATTGTGTTACTAGAGTCATGACTAGTCATGGAGTGGTACCCACACTCGTTAGAGACATATTATGGGTAGAGTATCTCTCTACTATATGGAAGTGTTTTAATAGTGACATGATGATGTTGATGTGTCATATTTTTGGTGTCATCATCCTCATCGAGATGTTGAGGGGTACTTCTCATGATCCCACTACATATAAATAATCAGCAAAGTCATCCACATCCTCTACTCCACCACATGGTCCTCCTCCTCCTCGTGATTCACCTCGACATGATTCGGTTGCACCATTTACCGATATTGTTTCTTCCCCTCAAAATGTGTTTGAACCTACATCCATGTATGATCCTCCTCCTTCTCCTCTTACTTCCCCTCCACATGTGTCTAAACCTGCATCCACATCCTCCTCATCCTCATCCTCTTTCTTCTCCTCCACATGTGTCACCATATTCTAGTCACCCACCCCATCCTCCATGTGTGTCACCACCCACTGATCATTGTCTCTCTCCTAGTCCAAAAGTGTCATCATTCACTGATACCCCTCCTCCTCCTCTTCATCCACATATGTCACAAGCCTTTGATGCTTTGGACACTATGTTCACAATGGGTACTACTGCACATATTCATGATATTGATATAGAGACATTTGATAGTGCACTTTTATCGACATTTATTTATGATATAGTTGTTATTGATAGAGGCTCTATCTATAGTAGCAGAGACATTGAAATTTATGTTGATTGTTTTATATTTTACTTGAGATCTGTATATGACATGTTTATTGAAGATTTTGTTGAGGTGTATGTTAGACATGTATATTCATATGCATATCTCTCATGTATATTATTTTTTTCATATAATGTTGTGGTTGTTGTTGTTGTTTGATTTATAAAATGTATTATGAGTATGATAATGATGAACATTGTTAATGATTTCTCATTTTTTAAGTGAAATTTGATATTTGTTAATGATGAACACTACAAGGAGAACACCTTTTAGTGGAGGTTTTTAGTTTTACAAAATTTGACAAAGTTTTCAAAAAAAACTCCACTACAACCTCCTCTATTGGCTGCAAATATTTTAGTGGATGTTCCATACAACTAAAAAAATTTAGGCATATGAAGGTTGTAGCGGAGGTTATTCAATTAAATTTAAAATAATAAATATAGAGAATAATAATACAATTTTATCTATACACTTTCTATGAAATGGTTTCACAATTTTTCACTCTAATACAAACTTCATGATTCTTTGATTAAAAAATAATGTCACCCTACATTTTGTAATTAGTATTTTAAGTATTAGTAAAATTCACAAAAGTTTATATACTTTTACATAAGTACGGATCATTAAAATTTTCCTTAATTATGACTAGACTCTTGGAAAAGACTCTTTTAGAATTTCCATGTCCTTCATATATTGACACTTGTCTAAAGGCGAATGAAAAAACAATGATTAATATAAGTTTATATGATTATAAAACTAAAGGAAGGAGTGGAATAGGTGAAGGTCATGATAGTTGCACTAGTTAAGGTGGGGAATGCCATCAAAGTTGGTAAATCCAACACCACAAGTGTAAATGTTGCACGAAGTTATTTAGTTGGAATTTTCCTTAGAAGCTCCATCAAAGAATATATTTATTTGAAGTTTGATTTTTTCAAACAATAAAAATTTTGAGGTTTGAATGTTTTTTAATGTCTTCATTTTTTGTTAAATAGAATATAATTTAAAATAAATATTTACTATTGTACACCACCAACTTTGTGATATCTCAATTAATTCTTAGTAATTAAAAGGTTAACATAAACATATTTTAACACTTGATACAACATAAATTTGTTATAATAAACAATAAATATGACAATAAAAATATATCAAAACCACATCTTATGGTTGTACTATTTAATGTGTTTTCAATTTGGTGGTTGTAAATGGTTGTTAACTTTTCATATTCAACATAATTATAAAATGAAGAAAAAATAAGCATAATGGTCCATTATCGATACCCATAATAAAATGAAACATCCACAATATAAATATCCAAACAAATAATTTACAAATTAGTCTTTGTTTCCATCTGTTATGACACATGGGGAGCATATATAGGGCTAAATGTATATGATATGACTCCAAGGGGAGAAATATATGGACCTCAATGTACATGTAATGTGTAAATATATATTTAATAGGTTCGACCCAATAGTAAAGGGGACTCATCTGCAAGTGTGAATAGGTATCTACAGAGATCATGTATTCATTAATGGGGAGAGGTGAATTGTGAAGTATGAATGTAACTGGTTATTTGGAGGATATTCTCCTATTATTTAAGATCTTGTATCTTGGAGTTGTGCTTCATGCTCAAATTGTTGCACATGTTATGTACTTCTGTTCTGTTATGATATTTTAAGCATTGGGATCATTACATTTGGTATCAGAGCACCAATCCTAGAGTTTTTCTTACTCAAGCAAGTCATCTTGGAATTTTCTCTATAAAAAAAATTTGAGGTCACTTAAGAAAATGAAAATTAGAGGGTATGTATAAGACATATCAAATTAAGTTTGGTACAAATTTCATCTTTTGTGTCGTGTCACTTTCATATCTACACCCTATGGAAGATAGGGTGTTTGACTAGTCCTATAACTAGTCTCAAACATGTGTTCTAGGTAAAAAAGTCATAACTTATTCATAGAGGATCCAAATTCTATGAGTCTAACTGCATTGGAAACAACACAATTCATAGTTTTCCAGGTGTGAATTGTATAATCATTTATCCAATATTGTATGTGAGGCATTCTGTACAATTTTTCTCTTCAAAATAGGCCAAAAGTCAACAAGGTTTGAGAAAGTTACCATAACTTTCATTTGGAACACCCAATTTTGGTCAGGCCTATGGAATTGCATATAATAGTCTTCAGATTACTACATGTTTAAATTTCAGACTCATAGGGGATGGAATTTAAGAGATACATTAAAATTAAGGTCAACCAAGAGAATAGACTCCAAATTAGGGTTTCAAATGTATGTTTACTTAAAACTATCATAAATTTTGATTGGGATGTCTGATTACGTTGATTCAAAATACATTGGAAAGAGAAAACACATAGTATTATATTGGAAAATTTATTATAACTATTGGATATCATTATCCTCAATATACTGAGGTTGTTAGTTAAGGGTTGGGGTTAGACCTCACTTAATAATCAATGGAAATACCTAAATTTACAGGAGATGAAGATAAAGATGAAATTGATATTGTGGAATGGTTAAGGATGATAAAATAAACTTGTAAGAATCCTTTTCAGGAAAACCTTAATTTTAATGGTGAAGCTTATAAGTGGTGAATAATCATTGATGAACATACTAGACTCTAGTCCACATGGGGAGAAATTGAAAAACTCTTCTTAGATAAATGGATTATGGATACTAAAATGGAGGAATTGAGTAGAATTTAAGATGAATTAAATGAATAAAAGGAATATATTAATAAGAATGGTGAGGAGTTATCTAATATACATCCCCTTAATGAATCACTAATTAAGGAGGTTAAGAAATTAAAGCAAGAAAAGAGTATCAAAGCAATGTGGGAAAATGATGATTCAAGGGGCAATTTAAAAAAGAAAGATGAAGAGATATGTATATTATGAAACTATACTAAAATACTATTGTGTGAGGTTAAAATATTGAAGGAAGAGAAGAATAATTATCAAAATAAAGAAGAAACAAGGATCTTGGATGAAGAATCTACCAAAAGACTCGAAGATGAAATTTGCAAGAAGGTTGAAGAATCCTTAAACACTGATGAGGTAAAATAAAAAATGAAATATAGAATTGAAGAAGGACATCATAATTTGATAGACACGGGGTCACATTGTATCTTCAAAAGGATAAATAAGAAAATATTCAAGAAGTTCAATAGAATATACTTGAAGAAGTTGAACTCCATCTAGAGTATGTACATGCCAAATATTATGGTATTATCCCCAAGTCTAGAGTAATCAAGGACCGATAAAAGAGGATAGAGGATTCCATTGTCACTAAAATGAATATCGATGACATGAGTGTGAAGAATGAAGAAAAACCCTCAAATGTCAAACCATATCGACACCTTCATTATCAGGAAATATTTCAAAGAAGACAAGAAGATCAATATTGACATTATCAAGGAAAAATATGGAATTATCATAGATATTCCTAGAATATGGAATTATCATAAATATTCCTAGAATATGGAATCACAAAACTATTATTCAAAAAGATATTAGCATAGATCAACATCTACTACAAATTGGAGAAGCTTCAACAATGATACATGGAATCAAGGGAAGGAAATTATGCAACAACCAGACACCAAGGATTACAACTGAAAATAATTGATTTTGGATGGATGAATCATCATCAATGGAAGGAAGAAAGAAGGAACATAAGAAAATCATATTACTTAGTGTAATCACATGTGAAGCCTTTAATTGCAAATCTTTGAGGACAAAGATTTTTGAAAGAGGGTACTATGTTATGACCCAAGGGGAGCATATATAGGGCTAAATGATATGACCCCATTGGAGGGATATATATGTGGCTAAATGTACATGTAATGTGTAAATATATATGTAATAGGGTTGATAGGGGCCTCATGTGCAAGTGTGAATAGGTATATATAGAGATCATGTATTCATTATTGGGGAGAGGTGGATTGTGAAGTATGAATGTAACTAGTTATTTGGAGGAGGTTCTCCTATTATTTAAGGAGTTATTATGTAACTTATCTATCTTGGAGTTTTTCCCCACACTCACATTACTGCACATATTATATACTTCTATTCTTTTATAATATTTTAAGCATTGGTATCATTATGTTACCCTGATTATCTTCCTAGCTTGGCATTGTAACATTTTTTCTAAAAAATATGTTTAGATATTGGATCATGTCTCAATATGAACCACCAATCCCAATCCAACACATCTGGGCAAAAAAACACTTGGTTGCAATGTTTTGAGAAAACATAAGACTCCTTACTTTCAACGCATATTTTTTTAGAGTTAATAAATAGTATCCCATTATCATGATATTCCTTTACATTTCTCTTGTCGAAGGTATCCCACTAATTGAAACAAAAACTAACACATTGAAATGATGAGAAGTTCACTTTCATGATCTCTTGTATCTTTCCAATGTAACATAACTTCCCCTTTATTAGGTTTTCATCATGGTGGATAACATGACTAGATTGGTCGAACTCAACCTCTACTCTATAATCTTGTATAATGTGTCCATCAAAAATATACTTAGTATGAAAATGATGTCCATATGACCACATAAATGGGAACAAATGCACCTGAAAAAATGAAAACAAAGGACAATATCATATGTTTAATAACCAAATCATTAACAAAAACATTTTGTGTGATACAATTCAAATGTGAAATATTATAAATAGAACATGGTACTCAGGGAGGTTATTATAGAGTTTCTACACCTATTCCCTATGTTTTGTTCATCCAGATCTTCTCCACATGGCTTACAACTAGACACCATATATTTATCTTGTATTTAGTCATCCACCCAACTGTTGGGACATGTTTTTGCATGCTTTTTTTTAAATGATCAAGATAAGACATGCTTTTGTTAAGAACCAAATAACTGAATACAAAATACACCAGAATAGATCTAAGAAGAATATATGAAAACCACACTTTACTATATCAAAACCCTTAGGGTAGGGAAACACCATACAATGGATCCTATTATGGAAGGGATCCTCTCATGTTCACTTGCCTCTTTGAGGGGGCATCCTCCTATTGAGATACCTCTCCAACACAATATTTCTCTTCATATCCCATTACATTGCTTGAACCCCTTTATATAGTGCTACCATCACCTAAGAACATTCTAGAGGAGGAATCTTCTAGAAGTAGAACCTTCTAAGA
>JZKD02S0799924.1:221485-231623 GCA_000966675.3 Picea glauca
TGGCACATACATGAGGTGTATAGTTGATGATGTTGGTACATATTGATGAGTCATAGTTGATGATTAGTTGACACATGATTGGTACATACTTGGTACATGGTTGGAGGCACTTGTTTATGGTACATTTTGATTACAGGTTATTTGGTACAGGTTGGTGCATGGTTGATACACTTGTTTATGGTACAGGTTGATTACAGGTTGAGGTACAGGTTGATGCATGGTTAATATTTATTGGTACATGTTTACAGTGGTATGTCTCACAGTGATAGGTTTACAGTGGTTCCATCATTCTAATTCTACTTCAGGGTGGCAGGACGGGGCAAGGACAGGTGGTTGTAGCCACCTTCCGGTTGTAGCCGAAGAACATAGGGGGTTGTGGCCTCCTTCTGGTTGGAGCCAGAGAATTGGAGAGTTGGAGCTTCCCTCAGGTTGTAGCCTGAGAAACTAGGGGTTTGGAGCCTCCTTCCAGTTGTAGATGGAAAAAAAATGAAGTTGGTGCTTCCAATGAATGTAATTCTTCAAGACATATAAGAAAAAACATTCTTTGTTTTTCTCCCAATTTGGGTTTCCACGTAAAACACTGGTGTATTGTGTATGTGTATGTTTGTTCATTTTTTCATTGCTTATTTACTCTACAGTTATTGGATGATAATCCTTCATTGATATAACACTTGGATTATATATTTAAAAAGGATTAAATTGCTCTATTACTGATTCACCCCCCCCCTCTCAGTAATCCAATGGTGCTTTTCTTAATTCATAAAGCACATAATGAATACAAAAATTTGTAAAACATTTTCAATTTCACAATGACATTGTTATATTGTATCGGTGTGTATATGCATGGTTGACATACCTATGTATATAAATATTGTTGACTCACTAGTGTATATGATGTTACTATACACACCGAGATCTTATTTAAAAAAAAAGGGAATTAATTTTTATATCTTTTATTTCCAGGGAGATTTTGAAAATTCTAAGGGGAAAACAAGGGGAAAACCAAGACATGTCAGTAGGGATGTCCAAAAAAGCGTAGAAGAATATGTTAAAAGAAATGAGCATAATTGAGTCGCAAGAGGATCCATCCAAACTACAATGTGGATAAGAGGTATGCAATACTTTATTTATTCTCTTATGTAAATATAATTGAAGTATCACGTGAAATACTATTTTTCATTCAACACATAAGAAAGGACGATGGGGAATAAAAGGGTTGATCGCAAACTTTGTGAGTATTTATATTTTCATCATTTCTTAAGAAGGCATGTTTGTTGTAGTATTTATATTTAAATAATTAATTTACACTTGACCATGGATGTCTTCTACTAGGTGTTAGCATACAAAGAGGAGCCAACCCATGAATTGATAAGCATTGGGTTAAGTATTGGTTGCGAGTATATGTTGAAGAATGAAAGTTTAATTGAACAATTTGTAAAGTTTAATTGAACAATTTGTAAGTAGATATGTTGTTTAACTTCCCTTCTTTTATAATTAATGAAGAAACAAGAAAACATTGTATTTCTTAAATCGACTGTTCTTTTTCATGCCGTATTAAACATGCATGAAACAAAGTATGGAATGTATCCAAAAAACGAGATTTTGAGAGAATTCATGAAGCATCGCTTCGAAACAATGTGTATTTTTTATGAAAGAATTGGTGCTAAGGTGTGTTTTTTTATTTATACAATCATGTATATTATACTATATATAAATGTAGATATACTTACTAAAACTTATCTCTATGTTTGTAGATGGAAGATGAAGGGGTGAAACATTAAACAAAACAAAAACAAAAAAAATGATCAAGAAAAAAATATGTTGAAAAATCAAAGTACAATATCACCTACAAATGATGAAGAAATGAGGCATGCACATAGCTCAAGCAATGTCAACAGTTCAACTAATGAATGGAAATCAATATAATTGAATGTTACTACAAGTTGTATGTTTTGGAATATTTGTCTCTAAAAATATTGTCCCAAATGCATGACGATGTGTTACCAATAAGTGTAAAAATTACAAATTGGTTGGAATTTGATTATTGTACGAGATATTTACGTTCTCCCTTTTTGTATGAAAATGGGTCTCTTATTCATATATAATAAAATATGTTTCTTATTTCATTGCATTGTCGAATGTTGTAAATTGTTGTGGTCCTGAATAATTATGTCAATGATTTACATTGTTAAAAACAACAAAGGTTTAATTTGTTGAATAATACATTAATACAATCATTATATCGAAATGCAATAACAAAAATATAAAACAATATTATTATAAAAAATATATTTGATTTGAAATGATTAATTGAAATTTTGTAAAAAACAATGAATTGAAATATATACATATCAATGCACCATATTATTTTGAACTCGTTAGACGATCTATGCCATACTATAGACATCGATGCATTATGAGGAGTCATACACATCGGTGCATATTAATTATAATAATGCACCAGTGCGTACTATTGAGAAAATGCATTGTTCCATAAACGACATAACGTACAATAATATTTATCGTTTCAAAATTGTATAGTGCTTATGTTTGAAATATACATCGGGGCACTAAAAAAAATTTACATATTGGTGCATTAAGTTTATTATATGCACCAAGATTCTAAATATTATTTACAAATTGATGCCTTTACTATAATATATGCACTGGTGCATACTAAAAATAATGGCATCGTCATCTCACTGGTACGTTCTAATTACAAAAGTACCAAGACACATGCTATATTAAACGCATTGGGTCTCAAGATAACTTGATTGCACTGGTGCTATAACTTAAATTCAACAAGGTGGTGAAATCCTAAAATGCACCATTGCTTCATGCAAAAACAAGGCAGAACTAGTGCATAGAAATTATAAGAGCATTGGTGTCTACATATGACGAAAAAAGGTGGAACCACTACGCAATAGTTATAAACACACTGGGAAATGTTTTCATTATATTAAGATCTGGGGCATTTTTAATTATATTAATGTATCAGTGCATTTTATTACAGTAAAGCATCGACGCATGTTTTTGAATACCGCACTGGTGCGTTTTGACAAGAACAACACTGGAAAAAAAAAATCCACTACAACCTCCACCTGCCCAAATTTTTTTAGTTATATGGAGCATCCACTAAAACCTATGTTAAAATATTTGCAACTAATAGAGGAGGTTGTAGCATATGTTTTTTTGAAAAATTTTCCAAATTTTGTAGCACTAAAAACCTCTCCTAGAAGGTGTTGTCCTTGTAGTGCCTTGAGCTTAAATGATAAATAATCCTATAATATATTGTTGTTCAATCCAACAACTTTGATATCTCTTAGCCACCATGTGAGGGTTTGATTATTTCTCTTGTTTCTATCATCATTCTGTCAAACACTAGGGATATCTCATTGTATGCAGGTCTAATATGTCATATATATGAATTCCTAAGTCGATCTATATTCAGTTATTACTTTCAAATATGCACAGTTTTATGTTCTTGTTAGGACACTATTTGGAGAGTGTTTGTTGTCTCTCTTGACAATTTTTACAACCATCAGTGGTCTGGCATCAAAATCTTTCCAATTACTTGCCAAAACCACTGAACAATACCATACCTTGTTATTTGTTGAGCCAATTTCTTAGACTAAATTTGCAGCAAGGTTTTGTGAATTTCAAGTTATCGTGTGATAGACTAAAGTCTCCCAGTTCATTTTTGGACTAGATCCTTATACCATTGTACTTAGTTCCTAAAACTAACCTACATGATCAACACTATATCATTGTTTTCTAGACTGAATACATTGATATTCATTGCACCTATATTGCATAAATATTGAATGGATCCTAGTTATAATGCATACCATATGACCTATTGATGCTCTAATTTGTTCAATGTCTAACCCAATTGTAACTTTTCCTCTTTTTAGACTATCGTTGAAAGGTTTATTTTGTTTCCCTAACTGCAGATGAGATACTTTTTTGAGACCTTAATCTAAATATTATTAGTTTGTAAATGTTTGGGTGCATTTGTGAACTATATTACTCTTGATGAAAAGTTGACCTTAAGGAAACCTCAAAAACCTTGTTAAAGGATCCATCAATACCTCTCAATTTTTTGTTTGGAACTATTCAGAGACTGTCAAAACTACAAAACACAAGATTCATCAACAAAGGTGAAATCTCCTTTATTTTTAATCAACATTTCATGGTTTTTTTACTTTTCATCTACTAAGGCAATATATCAATGTCATATACATACCAACGAACTCATAAAAACCTAAATCGTTGACTATCCCAAGGTCTAGTTTCACTACATAATCCTACATTTTTCTTTTAGTCTCAAATTGCATTGGTGATAGTCATTAAGGGAAATGCTTGTAATAGGTAACAACTAAACAAAAATATGTCATAAATGACTTGTGATGTGGTTTTATTCTATGACTTGGAAAAGTTAATGAAAAATTGGCATGATAATGATAAACGATGGTCATTGGATCTTGGTTGAATATCTTTTGGTTTTAAATTGGACAAAATACTAGTGTTGTCTTCTTGCATCTAGACATATGTATAAACAAATCTTCAACACTCTAGGCAATATTCAATCTTGCAAACTAAGCAATAGTTTAGGTTGTTGGTGCATATTACAATATTAATATCTCATGGTTGAAGTATGGTAATGTTTGGATGACACAACCGAGGGATCCAATTGAGGATATGATTGACACATGCATTGCAATCTTAATCTTTTAATTGACTTAATGATATAACATTTATCATAGATTTATGGTCAAAATTCTCTCGTTTAATGAATCTTGTTGAGAACTTGAATTGTTCACATAGTTTTTCTATGGGATGTTATTCTTTGAGTGAACAAATGTTCTGCAATTTTGATCTTTGGGTACCTCTATGAATTATTCACAGCTCACATTGGTTCTGCAATTGATGTATGGTTGAATAATGATTAGTGGTACATTGACATATTCATCTACTTGGAAGCAATATTTCAATCTCCAAGAATTTATCAAGTATTGTTTTCTCCATCACTCAAAAGAAACCCTTTGAGTAATCAACAACTTTAAAACAAAAATTTAAACTAAAATCAATTAGAATTTTTTTGTTTGTAGAAAACCAACATTAGAATAGGATTTAGAGACTTGGTGTAGGTTGGAGAGGAAACTCTCCAAAGCGATAAAACCAAAACTATAACTCACTCAAGAGAGAAAAATCCATTACTAACAAGGAGTGCTCACTAGGAAAACTCCTCTCATGCAATAGTTGAGCATGAGAGAACACTTAGAGAAAGTGGATTGATATCCCCTCTCTTCTTGTTATGGTGTCTATGGACTACTACATGTACAATAATTTCAAAAGTGAAATACCCAATAGGTGGAATCACTTCTCGTAATTTAGGGCTTATTTTACCTACCCATATGTGATGTCCTAACCTATGACTATTTCGCTCGATTGTTGATTTTAAAGTGGCATCCATAGTGGCCATTCCTAAGACATCTATATAGGTTATTGTAGGTGGGAAGTACCTACGGTACCTAAGGAAAATGAATAATAGTCATTTCTACTTCTAAGGAAGGTTCATGTCTTCCAAGGGTACTTTAACCTTAGGTGAAAATTTCAAGTAGGTTTCCATAAGTGTCTCTCACACCTTTTCTAGACATGGTTTGTAGACTTGACATCCCATAATGGTTGGTTTTTGGAAGGCCTCTTTATCCACTAGTTTTCCTAATGATAACTTAGATTTGATAGGAGTGCTCTATGGTATTGTGTCTAGTCATTTTCCTCATTTATCTCTAAATTATAATGATAGGAATTATCTTGACCATGTGGGATCCCCCTCTTGGCTTGTTTTTCGTAGCCTAAAGAGTGGAGTGAATCACATAGGTGATAGTATTGATTCACTTGATAGTATCCTTAGGTGTTCCACTCATAGTAAGGTTTGACCTTTCCTTTAGGGAGTGTCTAAGTGATAAAGGGTGTGCCAAGCTAAATATATACCATGCCAAAATGCAATCAGTCCTTGAAAATTCAAAGTGTTGGAAATACCTAAAATTAGGTGTTGATGTTGTATGCCCCAATAGTTCCCCGAATGTTCAGTCACCTACAAAAAATATCCTATCCTTGGAATCCAATGAAATTCACACCATAGGAAAATCCTCCAACTAAGTCCTCAAATATGAAATCAAATTTATAATCAAACTGCCAAAAATTACTGAAAATAACATCTGTTAAAAATAGAAGCTTCTCAAATGTTTCTAGAAAGAAAACCCTAACTGTATCTCCCCAAAGGGTGTTCAAAACTATGATCATATCCTACAAAAAATTGAAACTAAAAACTCACCTTGATCACACCCCCTCAGGTCTTTGACCTCCAGAGATCTTGAATGTATCCAGAAAACCCCTGAGAAGGATCACTTCTGACAGGGAAGAGGATGACTGCCTCTTCTCTAAAAAAAAAATTATGAACTCAGACATGCTACTAACCCTTCAGCAACCAGTGTATGTACGTGGGTTGTGTAAAGTCAGGGCATGTGTATATGCGTGCAAGCCTTCTAAAGGCCGCATATACCTCTGTAGCTTCCCGAAAAATAAAAAAGAAGTCACCAAATCCAAGCAGGGAGTACTGGTATGGAAGACCAGACTCCCTGCAACCTTAGACTCTTGCAAAAACTCAAAAACAAGGTAATCAAACCAATTTAAAAACACCCAAAAAGGTACCCCCAAAAACCCTAGAGATCCTTCCCTAGTATGGTCGCTAATTCTGAAGTGGGTGGGAAATCTCTCGACGAACTAACACTAAGGGTTTAATAATGCATGCAGAAATAACCTTCGAAAGTCTCCTACTTTTTACTATTATCCTGACATAGACCCCACATTCATGTATAAAACACAAGGATAAAAGGATCTGGTAACTCTACCTTGAACCCTGCATTTGGTGTCGATCCTTTTATGTTCGGTTGCTCCCTGACTGAAAGTATCCTCCCAAAGCTAACCTGCATTCAAAAACAGACAAACAAAGAACTACGGACATGCATCTCATATATGAATTAGTGGGTTAGAAGTTCTAATAAAATATAAACCAAAACTGAATATTGAACACCTCATATGGTGGGATGGGAAAAGTAATTATTTCTACTAACTTCACAAAAGTCACTTACAATGGTGAGATCAGCTACTGCTCCTCGAATTTGGTCCTAGGCTCCTCTTCAACTGTGCACCAACCACTTCCACATATGCTTCTCCTCTTCAGTTCTCACAAAATGGTTGCAAAATATTGGGGCAAGGGGAATACAAAAAAGAGTAGAGTTTCTTTTCTCTTGTTTTTTCTTCTTTAAATGGGACCCCTACCCCTTCTTTTATAGGCTAAAAAGGGCTAGATATTTGGTTGAGTGACCGGATATGGGCGGTCAAACAGTTTAGGAAACTTAACTGGAAATTTGTATTCCATCTGCAACTTTCTATTTTTTGTGCTTTTGTCAGTATACGCGGGTTGTAATGGGTTAGCTAGCGTATACACGTGGGAAGCAGTGGTGCAGGGTGTGTATGTCTCCAAAAGGATGGTTTTTGGAAGAGCTATTCAATGGTGGCTTGGAAAAAATGGAAAGGGAGATGGCCTAATGCCAGGTATGCATGTTTGGTGCAAATTAGGGTTATAATAGATGCCCCCTTATGTGTGAGGTCAGAAGAGCATATGATGGCCGAAATACATTACCAATCTTCACCAATGTACGAAGCGAATGAGCCTAGGGACCAGATTTTGGGAGTTGCCATCTGCAAAATAACAATTGTATCACCGAGGTAGGCATACCCATGCTCAAGATAAAATAAAATCATGGTTGCCAATCAAATACACTGCAAATCCATGTCATATAACTATATAAAGTGTAGCCGCGAACAATACAAAACATATCTACATCTCGAAATCAAAAAAGATATGCATGTATAGTATCCATATTCAAGAAGCTAATGATGCCTGATGGCTAGAGATGAGGCCTTCAAAGCTCGAGAAACAACTTCAAAATATTCATAACTCGGGTAGAAGTGTAATATGAGTGTACAACTTTGCTACCCAAAGGTCTTCGATAGCTCGTCGGGAATAGACTAGAGGATCTTGATTATCAGGTTGAGTGCTTCATTGATCTCGAACAAAGACTTGATTGGGATTTTGGGATGGTCAAGCATGAGGTCAAGAGACAAACTGTAGAGGGGCCAACTCAAGCTTGGTAAAACTTCCCTTGGACAACAACACGACAAATGATGAGACTCAGGCAGCATGATATTGACATAAGTTCATGATGCAGGAGGCAATGCAAACACTCCATATGTTTGGAAGAATAACCAAATGGAGGAGTACACAGCTCTATATAGTGATAAAAAATTCCTAGATCATAACAAATCCTAGAGCTTGACGAACAAACGGAAGGATGTGCTTTATGCAAGGGCGACTCATTGTGCTGCCAAAAAAGAAAATACTTTTCCCTTCCTCTTTTTGGGGTATATTTGTTTTTTTTTGTCTTTTTCAATAATTTTGGAAAGCTTGAAAAAGAATAAAAGAATGTTATGTTACAAAGGAGGAACGAGTGTTGTCTCAAACATACTAGTTCCAGGCGCAAGGAACATACTGATGCTCAGAGAAAAAAGACATATGCAGGAAAAGGACACTCGAGAAAATCCCTCCATGGGTCAAGGTGTCAAGACGCAGAGGCAAAGTTCTACGAGGCTTATGTATAAGGCATGCTTCGGGTGGTTCAGTTGAGAGCAACATGGAGCTAGCATTAGTCCAAAGACAAAGGAATGCAAATGCGATTAATAATACACAATGATAACATCCTTCGATGTGAGTTTAACGAGCCCAGAGAAGGTAAGCTCGACGATTTTTCATTTTTAGAGAGTCTAAAAAAGCGTAAAAGGAGACTCCACTGGGGTACCTTTTTCGAAGGTAGTCTAGTCGGTTCGAAAAAGGGGTAAACCAGCACCGAAAAGACGTCTATTCAAAATCATTTTAACAATTGTGACAAAGACAAGATCACTCAAAAATATTTTCATTTTTAAGGAGTCTGAAAAGAGATTAACTATGGACTCCATAAGGGATGTTCTTCTGGACCATTTTAATGAGTGTGAAGAAACAAGGTCACTCGACCATATTTTCACTTTTAAGGAGTATGAAAAGAGCTTAACTATGGACTTCGTGGGGGTTCATTTTTCATAAATTTAGTTCCTCATACCCGAAAAAGGGTTAAAATTATACCTAAGAATACTCTTCTAAAGAACTGACGTTCCTAGAGTATAACTGTGTTCGTACAAT
The DNA here is from genome assembly GCA_000966675.3 of Picea glauca. Classification (NCBI taxonomy): domain Eukaryota; kingdom Viridiplantae; phylum Streptophyta; class Pinopsida; order Pinales; family Pinaceae; genus Picea; species Picea glauca. Next base: position 230,790 of record JZKD02S0799924.1, read on the forward strand.
TGACCATCTAGACCGAAAAAGGGGTAAACTACCACCGGATAGATGTGCCTTCAAATTTGAGTTTAGCAAGCATGAAGAGAAACAAGATTGCTCGACAATCTTTGCATGCTTAAAGGGTCTGAAAAGGGCTTAAAACAAGACCTGTTGTATTTTGGGAGTCCCGAGGATGAGGTCAAGAGTGATAATGAAACATGCAAATGAGGCTCAAAATTGTAATCAGGATGAGACTAACCAGGACTCTTGATCTTATAACCATTAACGACAGCATGGATGCCAAAATGCAATCAGGATATACCTAGGTAATCCATGAAGGGTTAGGCTCTACCACTAAATTATGACACTTCTAAAGCAACAATGATGGTTCCGTGTCACAATTCGGTGGGGTCAATCCTATGGAAAAGAGAAAAAGACAACGAGATACAGAAAGAGGAGGTTGAATCCTAACTTAGATGCAACACGTTGGAAAAATGAATTTTTACCAAAGGACCATTAAAATGACCCAAATCTCCAAAAACATTCCCAATACCCAAAGTAACACTTATTGTAACATTCCCTAAGAAACTCTTGAACCATACTAAACGATTTTTAGGCTAGAAAAAATGACAAAAGGGGTCCAAAAAATGACAAAAAGGAGCCAAAAATTCTATAAATAGAAGTTGGAAGCTCATTATTACCATTACTAATTGAGAAATTGACTAAAAAGACAAAAACACCCCTTTGTCAAAAGAGTTTATTTCAAGAGCTTCAGTGGATGAAACGAACTTCCGCTAGGACCAAGTAAGTACATACTAGCCCCTCTTGCATTTCAATTCTTCTTTTATGCATTTCTTTTCA
>JZKD02S0799925.1:0-14562 GCA_000966675.3 Picea glauca
CCTTTCACATGCATTCTCAAGAGCACCTTTTTCTTGGTTTCTCTTTTCTCCCAATCTTGAACTAAGGTTGCATGAGTGGTTGGTGTAGCTTCAGTTCCACTCACAATTTCTCTTGCATTGTTTCCTTCAAACAAAGTCTTCGTATTATACTTCTAATTTTAAATAATTCAATCCATCCAACTTATTTTCTTCATTTAGATAGGAATCTGTTAGATTTGACATGGCTAAGTAGAAAAGTAAATAAGAGTAATTTATCTGCAATGGAAATAAACATCACATTAACCAATGAGTCTATCACTCCACCACTATTGTGTACTCTTCCCACAAAGCTCCTCTTCTTCACAACCTCTCACACCAAGCTCTGATATCAAATCAAAATTTAAACACACAACAAATAAATAAAATGTAGAAAGAATTTGTTCTCTATTTCATATTATTGAAATGGATATGTATGTGTATTCTAGAGATCAATGAATCCCTCAAAACTATATTTAAATTAGATGCATAATTATCCAAGTGACTATTCTTATTGTTCAATTATCTTCCAACCTCAAAATCTTCTAATTTTATCAATTATTTTCCTTCATCAAAATATTTTAATATTGTAATAATCTAAAATAATTGTTTATCGCATAATACTTTAGCTCATCCACAAATTCGACATTAATATCATGAAAGAGAAGCAAAAGGTAGACTAAATATCAAGTTTAGGGGTGAAGAATATGGATATATGCACTTAGTATGAGAATGAGGACCTCAAACAAGGATCGTTCCACTTGTTTACTAATTTCAAAATTATTATACAATATTTAATACTATTTTGGTAAGTGTGAAGAAGTGCAAGGAACTTTTGGTCCATGATTTCATTGCTTTTGATCCTTTTTATAATTTTAAACCCACACAACTTGAGCGTAAATTTGGATCATTTTATGAATTTTCTTCAATGTATTTAGTAACATGTTTGAGGCTCATTATATGCACTTATTTCAAAATTGTGTATTTGAAACCAAGGTATGTGATGTTTTTCCATTATTATGTTTATTTTTACTTTATTGGTGTTTGAGTTTGTATTAAGTAACATGACAGTCAAGAACATTTATTTAGCCATGTTGTTTACAAAGGGAATACAAAAAATCAGAGGTTGGCGGAAGATATATTAGAAATGGAATCTTCAGATGAAAATAAAGTGTTTCCTTTGGTTAGTTGCCGAAAATAAAATTTTGACATGGGAAGATTTAATGGCAAAAGGATGGGAAGGTCCTTCTAGATGCTACTTATGCAAATGTGAAATTGAAAATATTGACCATATCTTTATCCACTGTAATTTCATTAAATCTGTGTGGGATCCTCTGGCAACTATTCTGAATTTAAAGTATTGCTGGAAAGGGAGAAACTTTACTGATTGTATGCAATCATGGGTAAATGAAAAAAAAAAAGCCTCTGTATTGGTAGTAATGCATACCTATTGGTATATATGGATCGAAAGAAACCGAGCGATTTTTGAATATTGGAATCCATCTATTCACTCTGTTATTCCAAAGATTCTCGGCCTCATAAGTTATGATCAGAAAGGTCCTACCATACCTCTCAATCACTCTATTTTGATTCAATCAAGAAGGGATATGATTACTGCATGGTTCGATGGTGCATCTCAGGTGGATGGTCGAAACTGTGGATCAGGAGGCATTATAAAGAGCCCAAACATGACAATTTACAAATGGTTGTTAAATTGCGGCACTGGTTCTAATAATAAAGCAGAATTAATGGGCATATGGGCTTCACTCAGATTGGCCATCCATCTTTCTATCCGGCTCAAACAAATCATAGGTGCTCAAGAGTCATTATTGATTGGTTAAACAACAAAGAAAATTTCCATTCAAGCTATTTGGAAGGATGGAAAGACAGGATTAAATTATTAATAAAGGATTTTCAGGATATCAACTTTAACCATGTCTACAGGGAGTATAATTATGAATCAGACTTTCTATCAAAGCTGGCACTAAAGGAAACAAGTGGCAAAATTATCTACTATCAGTGGGAAAATGGATTGGAAGGACCTAAAAATTATCTCGATCTTTACTAATTTCCATGTCTTTATTTAAGGTGCAAGTATAGTATTTCGGGGTACTGAACCTGGCTTTTGGTGATCCATTTTGTTATTTTAGAAAAGGGAATGAATTTTTGGTCTATCTATTTTGATGAATCTGGAGTAGTCTTTTGTATCGGGATGTTTAGATATTCCTGGTTGTGGTATTTTGGGATTGTTGTTGCTATAGGCTTTGCCCTATGTCAATGAACTAATTTTTATAAACAAATTATATCTCTTAATATAATTGGGAAAATTTCCGATTGGAAAAAGTAACATGTTTGAGGGTATGATGATTGAAATTGTATTTAGTAACATGTTTGAAGCTGAGATAAACTTGTTATATAGTTATGGTAGTTGTTAAAGATGAATGTCAAAATCAATTTGAAGCTATAGTGATTGAAAGTGCAAGTTGTATTTAATAACATGTTTGAGAGTGAGCTAAATTGTTATAGTTATGGTAGATTTAAAAGTTTAGTGTCAAAATCAATTTATCTATTTGTTTACCATATTATCTTATTTGTTGTTTGTATATTTTTAGGTTATTTCAAAATCAATTTATTTCTTTATTCACCATATTATCTTATTTGTTGTTTGTATATTTCTAAGTTGTTTTTTTGGCTTTCTTATTCATGAACATAAACCTTACAACCATTGAAAAAAAAAAAGCAAAGAAGAACGGAAAAAAAAGGCATAGGACAGAAGTCTAGAAGATTTTCTGCAAATAAAACACTCTTACAAACATAAGAACAAAGATCAAAATAAACTTTCGACATAGTATTTATGTTAGTGAAACAAGTGGACTATAAATCCCTCACTTTCGAATCATTTGCAACCCCAGAAAGAAATTGTTAGATCTTCTTGTTTGCTGCACCATCCCTTTACAACCCAAAGGCAATTACTAGCTTTATTACGAACAAATATATTGAAATCGTTGAATATACTGATAAAACATATTATTGTTGAATTTAATCTATTACAAAATACGTTACTGTTTAATATATTAATTTTTTTTTTCATATTGTTATGATTCAATATATTTAAATGAATGGTTAATTATCATTAAAGAAGCGTCGCGTTGTTGTATGGGATTATTTACATATATATCCTGTTTTTAATTATTAAAGTTTGAAAAAATAAATGGTTTGAAAACCAAAATGAAAAAAAATTAAAAATTAAAAAATTAAAATTTAATAAAATATTAAAATTACTTTAAATAAAATCATAATAAATTGATCATATTTTTATATTATTTAAAATATTAAAGTTTGAAAATCAAAATAAAAAAAATAGTTAAAAAAAATCATAATAAATTTATCACATTGTTATATTAAAATTGGTAAAGTTTAAAATATTGCAATGGTTTGAAAATCAAAATGAAAAAAATCGATTAAAATTTAAAAAATATTCAAAATTATCTTAAATAAAATTACACTAAATTCAATTTATCACATTGTTGTATCAAAATTTGTAAATATTTATTAATATTACATTTTAATTTGAAAAAATATGGAATTGAAAAAAATATTCTAATTAAATTTTAATGCAGGATTAAAAAGTACTTTAAATGAAATCATCTCAATTTCAAAATATGATTGTCTTTAAAAGTTTGAAATTTTTTATTTTTTATTTTTTAATTAAATTTTAATAAAATATTTAAAAATTATTAAATAATATATATAAATAATAACATTAAATTGGTGTATGAAATCTTTTTATTTGTATGATAAGTAATGATTTGACTATTAAAGTTTAGAAGAGGTATACATACCCTACTCCCATGTGGATTTTAACCTGTAAATACAATATTAATATTAAAATTCGCTCATACATATATTAGTAAAAATTATGAACCTAATCCTTTTAGTTATGCTTATGAAAATAATGGAAAAAAATAGATACATGAGGAAAAGATTCTCGTAATTAGGTAGAGGAAAACTTTTGAATAAAGGAGGAAGAACTAGTTTATTATTCCCATAATCCTCTTGTTGATAGGGGAGAAAATGTCATTGTTTTCTCCCAAGAGGATTTCGTCACTATCAAGAGCCTCATTGAGATGAAAAAACAGTGAACCCATACACCTTCAAAATTAGGGTGGATAAACCTTAATTCTCTTTATGACATGTAAGTTTTCCACAAAAGGAATGAGGCATTGCACTAACTAGTGCCACACTACCATATGATTATTCAATGGAAAGTGGTTTGAATTAGGTTACATCTTTTAGGCTATAACACTAGAGGATGAATTGAAGATCCTAGAGAAATTTCAGTACCAAACATCTTGGAGAAAAGCTATATTGGAAAGTCCCACCCTTAATGTTGACCAATGGGAACCAACCCTCATGTAAATGATTTCATCCTAAAATTGGTGAAAGTGAACACCATTTTTTAGGTGGCGTGGATCCAAAGTATAAATTTGACATGCATTCCTACCCATCAAGTAATTTTTTTTATGATGGGTTGTTTTTCAAAACTGCCCTTCACATGATGTTCTATATTTATTTGTTACCATCATTTAAATATTATGTTGACTCCAAAAGAAGAGACAAATTAAGTTCACTGATATAATATGCTCTTAAATGGTCGCAATTTCCATGACCTTCTTACAGTCACAATTTCATTCAAACAACAAAAGCATGACAATTCTCATTTAAAAAAACATTGTGCAATTGCAATATTACATCAAATATCCATGAACCTTACCTATTTCAATTTGAAAACAGATTTGGGATGTTACATGCAAGTGCCAGACAATATTCTTGAATCTTAATCTTTTCTTCTCAGCATTCACTTTCCAATCTATGGGATTGAGATGTGACAGAGACAGGCTTATCCCATCATGCCCAAACACCCATTGTGGGCGTAGTCTGTGGCTTTGTGCAGTGGGAAACGGAATTTATAATCCACATGCCCCGATCTTTTCTTGATTGCATCATTATGGTTCAAAATGAGAAGAGAGCTTTTATGCACTCGATCATATATTACTTCGGAGGGGAATGCTCTAGAAAGAATAAGTGAAGATCAGCGAGAGAGATTAAACCTATTGGAATATATCCTCTACCTTTATGTCATTTGAAAGATGCACACCGACAACAGTTAATCAGTGTCAAAGTTAGTTTCTTTATTTAACTATCTTGATACCTGCTTGATCAAATCAATGCTCGCTCTTTAGATTATTGGCTTGCTAGTGTGCAATCAAATATATGTCACTCATATACTTGTGCATCCGATTAAGGAACATGTAAATAAATTTAAGCTTGAAGATCACATCATTGATTTGATGAACAAAGGGTTAACTAGAGATTATCTAAATTTCAATCATAGGATCAAGTGAATTCAAGGAAGATTGATTGTGTTGGCAAGTAGATGTAAGTTCCAATTTGCATAATGGACATGCTACATTGGTAATCATAGAATGGAGACGAGATTTTTCCTACAATCAGTATGCCCAGAGACCCAAATTATCATATATATGGTACCAGCAAATTTTCAACTTTCACGTGGATTTGACATTTTTAAAAATTTAGTGGATGTCACTATTGACGTGTAGATTTTAAAATGGTCAGTATTTGATGATTAAAAAAGGGAAAAACAAACATTTACCCATCAAATTTAACCACTGGGTGGATCAATGCTAGGTACAAAGGAAGGGAAATGTCATTAAGTGCTCACAAATGTAGTTCAACCATCTTCATCAGTTGAAGCCTATAATCTTGGACATTTATTGCATGTGGTTTGACATGGTGGGGCCACCCTAGCAATGTAGAAAAAAACTTTTAAATTGACTTCTATGACTTTAGTGGAACTGTGGCCTTTACAACAGATACCATTACCAAAAAAACCCTTAAATTGGACTCCTAAACCAAAAGTGATATTAGATGAAAATTAATTAATTAATTTTTTTAATAAATTTTCATTAAAAAACAAATTGACTGCTTCATGGGTGCCTTAATTTTTCTTTAGTAAAATAGAAGTTACATTTTTTTTTTTTTGTGAAGGAAAAAAATTATATTAAAAATAATTAAAATCCAAAAAATAACAAATGAATCAAAGAAAAATAATTCATTTCTTCATTAAAAATATAAAAAAACAAAAAACATTTTTTTCATTAAAAAAATATAACAAACTTTAATTTAAAAAAATAACAAAATGTAATTAAAAAAAATTAAATTTAAAAATATTAAAAAATTAAAAGAGTGAATTTTAGGAAAAAAAAAAGGCAACTACAAAAACACGAAACTAAAAAAATACAAAATTAAGAAAAAAATAAAACTATAAAAAAAAATTAGAAAAAAAAAACAAAAAATAAAACAAAAGTTTTAAAAACTTAAAAATCAAAATTTTAAAATGAAACAAAAATTTGTCAAAAATTAAAAACAAACCACAATTTTAAAAAACATTAAAAATTTTAAACACGCGGTGGGGTGGAGTGGGGTGGCGTGGGGTGGGCAGGGCGATGCCCATCGCCCTCTCCCTACCGTGTTAAATATTTTAATGTTTTTTAAAATTGTGGTTTGTTTTAAATTATTTTAAATTTTAGTTTTTATAATTTTTGTTTTGTCATTTTTAAAAAAAAATATTTTAGGTTTTTAAAATTTTGTTGTGTCATTTTTAAAAAAAATATTTTAGGTTTCTAAAATTTTGTTGTTTTATTTTTAATTTTTTTGTTTTTTTTTCTTTTATATCTTATTTTTGTTTTTGTTTTTAATTTTCTTTTTTAATTTCATGTTTGGCTAATGTTTTTAGTTTTTTTTCTTTCTAAAATTAGTTATATTTTTAGTTTTAGTTTTTTTAATTTAATTATGTTTTCGTTTTCTTTTTCTTTTTCTTTTTAATTAGGTATTTTAATGAAAAAAATGTTTTTTTTTTTCATTTTTAATACAAAATGGTTGTTTTTTATTTTAAATGAAGAAATGAATATTTTTTCATTGATTTATTTGTTATTTTTTAGATTTTTATTTAATGTATTTTTTTCCAAAAACAAATCGTAATTTCTATTTCATTAACTAAAAAATTACATTCCAAAGGTACCTATTTTTGGATTCAAGGGTCAATTTTAAGGTTTTGTCATCTTGTTGAGACCATAATTTCAAACAAGTTGCAATTTTAGCCACCCACTTTTTTATTTTAGGGTTATTTTTTGTGTTTTTTATGCAAAAATGTGAGTNTGAATAATTTTTCATTGATTCATTTGTTATTTTTTAGATTTTTATTTGATGTAATTTTTTCCAAAAACAAATCGTAACTTCTATTTCATTAACGAAAAAATTACATTCCAGAGGTACTCATTTTTGGATTCAAGGGTCAATTTTAAGGTTTTGACATCTTGTTGAGACCATAATTTCAAACAAGTTGCAATTTTAGCCACCTCCCAAAAAAATGTTGTTACCGGAAGCACCACTTTTTTATTTTAGGGTTATTTTTTGTGTTTTTTATGCAAAAATGTGAGTTATCGTTAAGTCCGTGACTATGTTTTATAAGAGTGTTGAATATAAATCAAATTATCATCCCAAGTTCTTGGATGGTTATGATTGTTATCTCATGACTTGGGTTTCTCTCCAACCAAGCATATCAAGAAGCAACCCTCTCAACAATAAATTGCAAAGGTTTTTTTTAGGAAGAGGAACTTGAGCGGAGGATTGTATAATATGAATTCCAAGCTCTACTTTGGGTGGATAGAATATAGTCACACAAATTGTGGTGAAGAATTGTGTAATTTGTTTGTTGTGTCTCTTCATGGCTTATATGTGAAAAAATTCTTATGAATGTTTACCCATTAAGTCTTGTATTTGCTTTAATTTTGTAATATGCAAGAGATTGATGAATGTAAACATTGGAATTTTTTGTTTGTATAATATAATATATTCAATCCTACAAGGCAGCTAAAGAATAGAAATGTGCATTATGATTTCTGAGCAGCTTCAGTGATTCTATTGTTTGAGTTTAAATATTTGATTTTTGTTAATTTAAGTCTGAAATCATCTTAAGGGTGGAGACACTAATTTGGGAGTTTGCATATGATGAATTCCATGAATTCCATGTGAAAGTTCACTCGAGATATGTGCCCACATCAATAGTGGGAGAAAGAGGTGTTCCTATAAGACATGTTCGAGGAAGTGTTAGGAAATGAGGAACCTTCCACACTAAATCTAGCAGAAAAGAGGAAGAAAGATTTAAACAAGAAAGTAAATGACAAAACAAACACACAGTACACAGATATTTTACCCTAGAAACCCAAACCAGGAAAACCATCATTCCTTGAGTGTTCTTCTCTCTTGTTGTCTTATTCATTCATAATAAAAGATTGTATGTCTAACCTTGGTCCACACCTAAGACAAAATCGACATCATACCATCTTGCTTACACAAGAACAACCCTGTAGCCAATTCAACTTACATCTACATGACCAACAACCTCTACGATTTCTTCTAAAGAATAGCTTTTACAACATTACAACACGCCTTCTTTATAGGCTTTACAGTAGGAAAAACTCTAAAGAAAAGGCATCCAAAAACAGTTACAGATCCACGCAAATCATTGGCTACAATTGGGCATCAATGAAGAAAGTAGCTCCTCCACCTCAAGTGAATTCCTTTAACATAAAAAGTAGGGAGAGGTATGATGTTGGTGGATAGGCATCCAGGTATGATTTTGGTGGGAAGGGGTCAAGAGTAGATGAGGCTAACAATTAGGATATCGGTAAGAAACCCAAATCGAGTAATCACATATCTGGACCATTAGGGTCTATAAATGTTGAGCGATGGGGTGGTATTAGAGGAATGAGCCTATGAGGAAGAAGTTGAGGTTGATGTTGATGGTAGTCTAGGTTTAATGGTGGTGGAAGTAGAAATAATGGAGATGGAGATACCTCTTCCGAGTTGGTGGAAGAAGATGTGGTCAAGAGAGAGAGTTTGATTATAGTGTGTGGTGGATATGGTGATGATCCCAAGGCTGATATCATAGTATGAGGTGGGGGTTTTGCATAGTTGAGACTAGGATTTTGGTGAGATTTGGTGTGAGGGAAAGGAATTCATTACCCACGGAGATGGAAAGACAAGAGGATGGTGACATTTGTAAGTGCCAATTATAGAATCAATGGACACAATGAGTGCATTCCCATGGAGTCATGAAGGAAATAACAACAATAAACAAATAAAAATATATTATTATAATGGAGTTGAAAATTTAATTAGATGTAAATGGGAATATGATTGTAAGACCTTGTTAGGCATGTGTACCTATGGTAAATTACCAATAAAGTCTAGACGTAGACCTAGGTGATAAGGGGGACATGATATATTCTTGGATACCCTGTTTATCAATTTTGAGGGGGGTAGGACCTAGACAATTACCCCAAGTCAAATTTAAAAGGGGGAAATGTTGGGTAAAACTTGACTCGATGAAGGACTCAATGAGTTAAATCCATTTTACATCAACAATGGTGGTTTATGGTTGGTAGCTCGTGGTATTGTGCATGTGGATTGCATGTAATGAATCCTTTAAAAAGGCTTAGGATACTCCATTTTAATGGGCCTGTAGGCGAGGGGTGAAGGCTCACTTGGCTGGCTTGGTTGGATTCGGTCAAGGGAATAAAGAAATAATTGGATGATTTTTTGCATAAGGGTTTTCCAAGGTAAATCATGTGTCAATGTTGTGTGCATGATTGTTGTTATATTTATTATTTCTCTCGCGGCATTTGCTAATTCCTAACAATCATTTTTTTTCCATTTTATGATGTTAATTATGAAAAATAATTAACCATTTACAACCACCATTTTGGAAAAGAATAAATTGTTTTATAACTTCAAGTTCTTTAATGAAGTATGAATCACTTTAAATCATAAGATATGCATATTGAGTTTTTTTTATAATATTAATATTCACAACTATTATCATGTAGGTCACTTTAGTTGAAGGTATTTCTATCTCTTTTTAATATTTAATATAAAAATTTAGAATTTTTTTCATGATTTAATATGGAATATGTTATGACTATTTATAATATTAATATTAACAACTATTATCATGAAAATCACTTTAGTTGAAGGTATTTATTCGATCTCTTTTTATATATAATATAATAATTTCAAATTATTTTCATAAGTTAATATTAGAAGATTTTGTCGAACAATTTAATTTAATAAATTAATAAAATCCAATTTAGAATTATTTTCATGATTTAATAGAAGATCTTTAATCAAGCATACTAATTTTGAAAAATTAATCACATTTTATTTCAAATCATTTATGTGATTTAATATACAATATGTTATCAGAGCAAAGATGAACTTACCATAGTGGTCGAGCTCTGTAAATTTTAGGGTTTTTTCATGCTCCCAATTCCTGTCTTCCCAAACCTTCTCTGGCTCCCTTGGTACGCGTTGATTGCCTTAGCCCTACAGCTCCAACTGCCTCATAATAATGGGAATAGAAGGGGGGGTGAATGCCCCCTCCTACCGTAACGTTTCTACCAATGACCCGAAGAACTCGCGAGTGCGTCGACCATCCTTTGAGCCGCCATTGCACTTACGAGACCAATATATGCAAGAAGAGATGGACATAAGAAAATATTTTAACATGGATGTTGAGTCCTCGCATCCAAAAGTAGCTCGGGTCTAGACACCCGAAAAATGTATCCTCCAAGCCCCGGTTGCGCCCAGATATGTCATCAAACCCACCAGGATAGGAGAGCACACGCGGTTCATGCGAGACTGTGCCCTCATAGGAAATTTCCTAGGTCTATGGCCCTCAGAAAAGGACCTAGCTCATTGGATCAAGGTGTGGTGGAACCCCAAGGGAGACTATGAGATTCAGCTGAGCTCTAAAGGTTTCTTTACAGTAATATTCTACAACCTGGAAGACAAGGACATGATCTTTGAAGGGGGACCATATTTCTACAACTCATTCGGCCTCTACCTACGTTTCTGGACAGACCACTTCTTCCCAGAAAAGGAAAACTTTGCATACGCATCAGTATGGATTTGCCTCTATTCCCTACTCCAAGAGTTCTGGTTAGAGGAAATTTTATTGGGCATAAGCAATACCCTGGGTAAATATGTCAAATCTTTTGAAGCTACCAAACAAATAAAATACATCTTTTATGAAAGGATATGTGTCTATATGAACATCTCCAAAGCTCTTCCAGGCACAGTTACTTTAGAATTCCAAGACGAGGAATGGGCCCAAACCATATACTATGAACACATCCCTTTCATATGTCGAAAATTCCATGAACATGGACACCTTTTCAAAGATTGTCCTCTCAATGCTCCCCCCAAGAGGAAAGATGGAGAGAAACCAAAGGAAGGATTTAACCAGTTTCAAAATCGAATGAGACAAGCACAGAAGAAGCCCATAACCAACAACAAAAAAAAGAACCCAAATAATAACTCATTTGAAGCCCTTAACCGCCTCCCAAAAGCAGAAGAGGTGGAAAAACCCCATAAGACTACAGGGAAATATCCTAGCAAGCAAAAGGAAGATCATTCGTCACAAGAGTATCAAACCCCTGCAAACCAAGACGATCCATAGACTCGGCCAGTCTCATGGATAGAACTAGAAAGAGAGGAATACACAGTCATGGAAATGGATGAGCAAGACCTAGAAGAAATCGACCTAGACAGGTTAGAGGAAGCACTCAACAAGAAGGATCTCCAAACCTTACTAGAGGACCAAATCAGGAAAGTTCACAAATTATTTATGGACTCATCAGCAGGGGCTACATCTAGGTTGGGGATCAGCATAGACCCAAACCAAGATCCAAGAAAACACCCAAAAGAAAACAAGTGAAGGGGCAAAAAACCGGCTCATCAGCTAATAAAGGAAGCGGGAAATTATATGATCAACATGGGATAGATTCACAGGCTCTTAGAGAGCTCCTTTTCCCACCCACCAAATTTTTAACTATGAAGATCCTCACCTAGAATATCAGAGGCCTAAATGGAATATCTAAACAATGTATTCTTCGAAACTGCATAAAAATGGAAGACCCTGATATATTCCTGATACAAGAGACAAAATGTGCAGGGAAAACTGTAGAATATATCATCAAAATATGTTGGCGCAACTGTGATTCCTATCAAACGGACTCAAAAGTGGCTTCAGGAGGCCTGGTCATCCTATGGAATCCTGCTACAGTCATCCTCAATCAAGGCCTCCCCACTCCATGCGCCATCATAGCACACTATAGGCCATTGGTTCAGACAAGGAGGGAATGATCAAAAATGCCTATGGATCACAGAAAAACCAAGACAAAGACCTCTTTCTTCAAAGCCTGGCTTACCTAGGTTCTTTAGAAAAAGGAAAACGATGGATAATAGGGGGCGACTTCAGCATGATTCTCACGCTGGAGGATAAATGAGGGGGGGGAAGTGCCTGGAGCAGGACAACGCAAAATTCCAGGAACTCATAGAAAACCTCAAATTGGTAGATATTGAGACTGGCAATGGCACCAACATCTAGCTTGCATGCTTGATCGCTTCCTCATCGCAAAAACTCTCCTTCTGGAAGGGCCCCTAGTAGATTCCAACATCCTCCCAAAGGCAGACTCAAACCACTGGCTGGTTCAGCTCTGGGTTGACGCTAATGCTACCCCAAAGCTTAAACCCATTAGATTTGAGAAATTTTGGCTCTCCCATCCAGATTTCTAGAAGCTAGCTTGTCACTGGTGGAGCACAACAAAAACTCAAAAAGGTACAAAAATGTATTGCTTTCAACAAAAAATCAAATATTTCAAACAATAGGTGCGCAAATGGAACAAAGAAATCTTTGGGAACATCTTCCAAGAAAGGAAAATGTTGGAACAAAAACTAGAGAACCTTCAGGGACAAATCATTCATGCAGGATATACAATCACTTAGCAGCAATATGACAATGAACTCAAAAGGAAACTTGAAGAAAGACACAAGCAGGAAGAAATCCTATGGAGACAGAAATCACGGGTTCAATGGCTCAATGAGTAGAAAAAAACCAAATTCTTCCACCGTTCCAACACCCTGTTAACTCATCAGGAAATAACACACGAGCTGACAGATTTCTACAAGGATCTCCTCAAAGAACCCAATGAGGACAGTACTTCAGCAATAGAGCGGGTGACCCAAAATATCCCAACTATAATCACCCAAGAAAAAAATGAGGCTCTCATGACACAAATAATGCAAGCAGAAGTGTATTAAGCTATTCAAGAGTTACCCATAGGCAAGGCTCCGAGTCTAGATGGTTTCACAACATACTTCTTCCACTCCTATTGGCCTATGTTAAGGGAGAAAGTGTGGCAGCTGGTGGAGGAATCTCGCAGCTCGGGAAAAGTTCTTCCAACACTAAATGCCACTTTCCTCACTCTAATTCCCAAAGAAGAAAGGGTCACAAATCAAAATAATTGCAGACCCATAGCTCTTTGCAACGCGATCTAAAAAATCATTTCCAAGGTCATAGCTCTAAGACTTAAACCAATTCTCCCCTTCATCATCCCAAGGAGCAATCAAGATATGTCGAAGGAAGGAAAATCATGGACAACGTCATACTTGTCCATGAAATCATTCACTCGCTCAAAAGTACCCGCACTCCAGGTATGCTTCTAAAACTTGACCTTTCAAAATCTTTTGACAAATTAAGCTCGAAATACATGAAATCTCTCCTATCGGCTTTTGGTTTCAACAAGGATTGGATCTCTTGGATAATGAACCTAATTTCCTCAACCCTTTTCTCGATCCTCATCAACGGTGTCCCCTCACAACCCTTCTCCCCCTTAAGAGAAATAAGGCAAGGCGACCCTCTCTCCTGTTTCCTTTTTGTCATAATGGTTGAAGGTTTAGGATGCTATATCAAGAACTCAATTAAAAATGGGTCCCTCCAAGGCCTCCCTCTTCATGGGTTACAACCGACATCCTCCCACAACCAATTTGTCGATGACACACTATTTTGTGAACACCCCCACCATGCAAGAAGAAATCAAATTAAATTCCATCCTCTTTGATTTCATCGAAGCCTCCGACACCACCTTTAATATGGCCAAATCACAACTCTTATTTTTTAGTACTCCGACAGCTATCCAACAACACCTTTCTCAACTTCTGAATACCCCTTTTTTCACTCTGCCCTCTCGATACCTGGGACTCCCTCTCTCTGAATTAGCTTCCAGAAACATTTCCTGGGATTCCCTCCCACTCTCCATCACCAGTTGTCTTAGAAACTAGACCTTTCTCTCCTTCAACCTTTGATCCGTCAGGATTTTTCGAAATGACTATGGTTGAGTTTTTATTGGCATGCATTTATTAACCATTGGGAAAAATTTAACGAAAGAGCGAGAAAAGAAATGAATTATATAGCCATTAACATATTTTCAGATCTGAAACAATGAATAAACATCAAACCATAATGCACAAGTTTGATAACGGAGTTCGGCAACTTTGCCTACGTCTCCGGGCCTTTTCTCTGTGAGGGAGGCTTCTTGATTTATTTTCAAAAGCTTATTAGTA
>JZKD02S0799936.1:0-14562 GCA_000966675.3 Picea glauca
GCATTAGAGCCTATCCCCCCTTAATGACAACTTCCTAAACTCCTAACGTAGATCGAAGTTTCGAAAACTTCGCTTATGTAAGAGACTTTGTGAAAATGTCTGCAATTTGATATTTTGTAGGGAAAAAGAGAACTTCAATAAATCAATCATGAATGAGCTTTCTAATGAAGTGCATGTGTATCTTGATGTGTTTGTTGCAATGATGTTGAACTGAGTATTTGGTGATCTTAATGGAACTCTGATTTTTGCACCAAAGGCTAGTTGGATGTTGTTGCTGGAATCAAAAATCTGAAAGGATTTGTCGAAGCCACAAGGCTTCCTGACTTGCATTTATCATTGCTCGGTACTCTACTTTTGCTGAAGAAATTGAAATAACATGTTTTTTCTTACATGCCCAAGTGACAAGTCCTAAACCAAGGCTGAAAACATAACCTGCAGTAGAATTCATATCATTAGGGTCATCAGCCCAATCTGAGTTAGTGAAACCAACCAGTAAAGGAGTCCCTCCTAAACTGTAATGTATCCCAAACTGAATTGTAACCTAGACATACTAAAGTATCCTTTTAGCTTCTTTCCAATGGCTTTTATGTGGTGTTTTCATATACCGAGCAACAAGACCAATAGCAAAGGAAAGATTAGGATGGGTATGAATTAAGTATAAGAGGCTACCAACTAACTGATAGTAAAAAGTGGCATCAAATTCAGGAGAAGTACATGTGGAAGCAAGTTTGACTCCAAATTGAAAGGGAAAAGGGATTGGTTTACAATCTTCCATGTGGAAGAGACAAATAAGGTCACAAACATACTTATACTGGGAAATAAAAAATCCTTCATTGGTTTGCAAAACTTGGAGGCCAAGGAAATAGTGAAAAAAACCTAAGTCTGTCATTTGAAATTTCTTCTTAAGGCTATTTTTCACATGGTTTAAAATTTTTGAGTCACTACTAGTAAGGATAAGGTCATCAACAAAAAAAAGGATTGTGAGATGGCTTCCTTCTTTCTTGGTATAGACATTAGGATCAGAATATCATCTAGAAAATCCAGTGTCAATAAGAAAGTTGTCCATTGTGGCATACCAAGCTCATGGAGCTTTCTTAAGACCATAAAAAGATTTCTTAAGGAGACTGTTGGCACAAGGGCAGACCCAGGGCTCAGCTCCAAGAGCACACCAACAAGCCCTAGCTACTAGCCCTTTCGGCAGCACCTGCAAAGTAGATGCAATCTCACCTGAAGAAGCCATGAGGGGGTTGCAGGATAGAGATGTCTACAACCAGGGGAATATGAAGTGGTTCTTATTATAACAAAAACCTAACATGCATCTCATTCAACTAGCTAGATCTATCCTTCATAACTATAGATATGATCTAATACAATAATGTAGGTAACAATATAATGACAATAGAGTGCAAAGAATCAATCACACACACAACAACAAATGTACGTGTTTCACCCTCTCTCTAGGGATACGTCCACAGAATTGTGCTTATGATATATTAAGATAAAGCTTACAGTTCTAATCTACGCTCTTGTCCAGTAGATCCTCTCTCTTTGTCTCTCTTTCTCTCTCCCTTCCTACGCACCTAGCTGCAGGACTTGATCTTCGCACCCAGTTGAAGATCTTACAATACCAGAAGGCTCTCTCTCTCAACACTTCTCTCACCCATAATACAATATTCTCCTAATGAACAATAATTTATAACAAGGCTCAACCACGGTGTCGACCCAACCTAGGTCCTCTCGGCCTTTATTTATACATTACAATCCCTCATCGACAGCCTCAGGTCGAAACCTAGGTGTCAAAACCCTAATTACCAAAACCCTAGGTGTCTACAACCTTGGGTCAACTTGACCCATTATTTACGAGCTTCGCCATCCTTTCTTTCCTTCTTCATCTCGCAGTGCTCCAAGGCATCTAATGTTGGCTTTTTCCACTTCCTGAGTCATCCTCGATCCATATTCCTTGCTGATCTATCATCCTCAATCTCCTCATCCAACGTCTTTCTTTTCCACACTTCACTCCATCTTTTCTGTTCTTTTTCTCACTTCGACCTAGTGACATTCATTGTGTCTCCCGTAAAGCTATCTTTTCACCTTTTCTTCCTCGTTCTTTGCTTCCTGCCATAACCAAGGGCTAATAGGCCCCCAACACTCACCTGTGACTCATCCTGAGGCACTTGAGATCCGATCCTCTTGTTTTACTTCAACTTTCGACTGCACAGTGCAGCCCTTGTGTTCTGCTTTATGCCTCCTTTCCATCCTTGTGCAGACAGTATTTTCTTTGTCTGGTACCCAGTTTCAACTACACCTGGTACCTGGATCCTTGTCTTCTTGATTCTACTGAGATTTGCGAGGAAGTTGGTTGTCATAATACAACTTCATCCGACTCCCATTCACCAAGCCTTCCTTCCAATCTCCTTTCAATATCTTCAGTTGTGCAACTCCTCCTTTTGTAACATAAGAAATCTCATATGGTCCGAGCCAATGCATTCTGAACTTCCCAGGGTGTTTGATAAACTTACTGTCATATACCAATACTAAATCACCTTGCATGAATATCTTCTTCTTGATGTGTTTGTCATGATAGGCCTTTTCTCGTTCCTTTTGAATTTGCTGATGGAAGCCTGCAATGAATCTGTCTTCTTCTAGTTCGACCAACTGTGCTAGCCTCTAATGAATAGCGTCGGTATCATCCATGTCTATAAATGTAGCAATTCTTAATATTGGTACCAAGTACTCCATTGGGACAACAACTTCAAGACCATAAACCAACTTGAAAGGGGTCTACATTGTTAATTTCTCGCAAGTGGTTCTATAAGCCCAGAGTATTGCTGGTACTCGTAAATCCTAGTCATCCCTATTCACATTGCCAATCTTTGTCAATGTCGTCTCCAAGATCTTGTTGAATGCTTCAACCATTCCATTTTCTTGTGGATGGTAAGGTGTACTTTTCTGATGGTGGATTGTGAATTCTTCAGTTAGGGCTTCAACTGTCTTATTGATGAAGTGTGTACCTTGATCACTCATAAGGACCTTATGGCATCCATACCTGGTTATTATGTCATCAAATATAAAATGTGCAGTTGTAGCTACACTATAGTCCTTGAATGCTCTTGCTTCAACCCATCTAGTCTGGTATTCTATCACAGTGATAATATACCTTGCTCCTGTGCACTTTCCTGGTGGGTTTATAGGTCCCACAAAGTCAATGGCCCATTTTTCAAATGCTTGTAGGTTTATTTGTGGTGCTAATGGAATCTCATCTCTTCGAGATGGTTTTCCAACTCACTGGCATACATCACATGCTCTGGTATATTCTTTAGCATCTCTGTGTAATGTAGGCCACCAAAGGCCAGCTCGCAGAACCTTCTGTGCAGTTTCTTTTCCTGCGTAGTGTCCTCCTACAATGCCTTCATGAGCTTCTTCAAGGATCATAGGGCATTCTGCCTCCATCACACATCTTCTTAGGATCTCATCAGGTCCCATTTTATATAGCTAACCAACTATCAATGAAAAATCTACAGCGGGCACCACTAGTTGTTTCTTCTGAGGAATCATGTACTCGCCTGGAGCCATTCCTATTGATAGGAACTGGACTATGTCTGCGAAGTGGTCATCAATATTTCTAATGGAGAGCAGTTGTGCATCTGGTAGTGTATCCTCCAGACTGGTAGGTTCTTCGTCATGCTCCAGCCTCGACAGGTGGTCTAAACCCTTATTTATTCTTCCTGGCTTAACTATGATCTCAAAAATCATATTCTTGAAACAGGAGAAGCCATATGCATATTCTCCCCCCCAACACTAGCTTATTGACTAGGTATTCCAACGCGGAGTGATCAGTAAACGTTTTAAAGTGTCCTCCCAATAGGTAGTGGCGGAATTTCTGCAATGCATACACCATGGCTAGTCCCTCTCTCTCTGTAGTAGTGTAATTGATTTCAGTTGTGGATAGCTTTCTGTTGGCAAATAATAATGGATGATCAATTTCCCCTTCTCCAGGTTGTGTCAGTACTTCTCCTAATGCAATAGAATAAGCATCAACATGCACATGAAATTCCTTTCTTCAGTTGGGAAAGACTAGAATAGGCACAGTGACCATCTTTTGTTTCAGTGTGTTGAAGCTCTACTAGCATTTGTCTATCCAACCAAACTGACAGTCTTTCTTTATTAACTTCTCTATTGGCACAGTAATCTGAGCTTATTCTTTGATAAATTTCCTGTAATAGCCAATATGTCCTAGCATAGTGCACAGTTGTTTGACTGATGTAGGTGGTGGTAAATCAACTATAATTGCAATTTTGGATGGATCCACCAACAATCCTTGCTTTCATACAATATGACCTAATAATACTCCAAATGGTGAGAATAATATGCACTTCTTCAAATTCAAAGCAATTTGAGACTGCCTGCATTTATCCAGCATTAGCCTTAGACATTCAATATGATTTTTCAACAAACTAAAAACAGTCTAGTCATCAAAGTATGCTTCTAAAAGCTTATGCAAAAATTCTTTGAACGCTTCAACCACCACCCTGGAAAAGATGGTTGGGGCATTCTTTAGTCCAAATGGAATTATTGTATATTGGTAGGATCCCCACTCTGTGGAAAATGCAGTCTTATGACGGTCCTCCTTGGCGATGTGGATCTGACGGTATTCTGAAAACCCATCTGTAAAAGAATATACTTCTTGGCCTCCCACACTATCCATCACTTCGTCTGTGAAAGGTGTAGGGAAAGGATCATGTAGACAAGCATCATTCATCTTCCTGAGATCTATGCAAATCCTTATCTCACCTATATTCTTATCTTTCACTACCATGGGGCTAATCCACTCCGACTCTTCAATAGGTTCAATAATCCCTGCTTCCAGCATTCTGTCGAGCTCAATCTTCACTTTTTCCTTATATTTTTGGTTCAATCAATAGGGTCTTTGCTTGACTGGCTTCACATCTAGTTTCAAAGGTATTCTCATTTCTCCTATAGGTCCTTTGATTCCCTTCATATCAGTGAACTTGGTCGGGAACAAGTCCTGATACTCATGTCTGTGATTTTGTCAGTGGTAGCAGTGTCCCAATAATCTCTGACATTGGCAAGCTTTGGTGTCTCCTCTCTCCTGATATTGACTTTCCTTATCTTTATCAGTTGTCCAATGAATGGAAATTCAACTCCTGGTCCTTCCACATCTCTCTGACCTTCTATTTTTGTGATATTCACCTTCCTTGGGTCATCATCTTCATCGACATTAATGTTGTAGTAGGTCTGCAGTTTCTGGAGGGGCACAGTCCATTCATCCTCTTCTTGCTCCAAAGGGAGGCCAAATGCCTCCTTAAATACTTTATGTCTCACCATCTATAGTGCTTTATCTACAGCAAGAAATTCACTATCAAGCAAAAGGGTGGTTATAAAATTATGGATCATACCTTCCCATTCTGAAGTGACAAGGCTTTGCTTGAAGGTACTAGTTAATCGGGGTGGTATCCAACATATTGACGAATATGTGTACCCATTGTTCTCTAGGAATTTCACTCCAAGTTTCTTCGCAGCTTCGTACATGGTCCTTTGGGCAGCTTCGACTTGTGTACCATGCTTCCCAGCTTCCTACTTGTGTTGAAAACTACGTTGTCATCAAAGTTCGGCATTGTGTCCAGTCTGTAATATTGCTTTTATGTGTCCCCCACCATCTTGTTGGTGTGGATTTCATGGCCTCATCCATTTCCAACAGCCTCTATTGTGTTGTTACACTTGTCTCAAATTCTGATAAGAAGTTCTCTAAGGGGTTCAGTGCATCAAATGTGGGTAGATTACTCACTATTGTGCCAATCTAGCGAACTTCTCTAGTTATCCTAGCACATATTATTATAGATACTTTGCACATCTGGTTATGCCAGTTATCCAACACTTCTTCTAAGTTGGATGAACATGTGGTGTCACTTCGCCAGCTCAGATTCCCGTCAGTTGTAGGGTTGATATAATCCTGTTGTCTAGCTGTTAATTTGTAGATGTTTTCCATTTCAAATGCATGGTCCTCTTCTCTGATAGGTTCTGTGTATCGTGGACCCTCATCTGGATATAAAGGTGCAATGACCCTAAGGCCAACTTTCTCAAATTTCATGTGTCTTTTCTTTAGATCAACAACAGTGGAATTTTGGAAGGTCCAATCAATTCCTAACAATGCAGGGTAAGGGAAGCTATCATCAAAAATTTCAATTACCTCAAAATATGCAAAGGTTCTTACTCCATCGATGTCCACTGGGACATGCTCTAATCGTCCAAATGGGCTGACAGCTTGCTGATTAGCCATGCAAAGCCTGATAGGGGAATATATCAGCTTGGGTTTTCCCATCAGTGCCCAAGTCTGCTTTGTCTTGACATTGACCTCTGACCCTAAGTCGAGGACCACATAGTCTATCTCATACTCTCCTATCTAAGCATTCAAGTGTAATTCTTTATTTGTTCTTCTCCTTTTTCCAATTTGGTGCACTGCTCTATTCAGTAAGGGGTCTATTTTTCCTAGTTCATACTGCTTGATTAAATATTATAATTCTTGTACAACACCTTTATCTTGAATCAACTTAACAAAAGTGTACAAGAATTCCATGAGTTTACTTACCTCTTTCCCTTTTTTTGGCGATGCAGATAGATCAAATGCCTGAGGCATGCCATATTATTTGATTTCTGGTTGTTTCTTTGATGAAGCTCCTTGATCTCCTTTGAACTCTTTTCTTTCCTCCTTGAATATATGTCTTTCTTTCTTAGCATCGAACGTTGGGGTCTTTTCTGTAGATTTCATGACTCTGTGGTCATTTTCAATCTTTCCTTGGGCTACTCTATCTTCTCCTGTAGTAGCACCTCCTCGAGTGATAACAGTGACTCTAGTGTCTTCTCCGCGAGGTTCAGCATATATCAGTTGCACTTGTGGGTTCTGCTGGGGTCCTCGTCTTTCCTAAAGTTTAGCCAGCATCACAAGGCATTCCTCTATGACATGCTTGAAGGAGTTACAGTAACTATAGGCTGTGTATGGATTCTGACAATCCCTTGCTAAATGTCTTGGTTGTGCACAGTTGTAACAGATTATTTGTCCTCGGCCTCATACCATACCTCCTCCTCGTCCTCTTCCTCTGTAGCCACCGTGCGGAATGAAATTTCCTCTCCCCGGAGATTTGTACTACGGAGTGTTTCCCCCTTGTTGTACTTCACCTTGAATCTTGTATATGTCTCTCGACCTTTCATGCATGAGATCATAAGCTCTACAATCCTGATCATCATGCCCCACTAATTTACAGAATGTACAATACAAGTTTGTGGGTGTCTGGACATACTTCTCCGTGTAGTAGCACTCACCTGGGTGATGCCTATTTCTGCATACATCACACCAGGGTAGGTTAACTTGATTTAAGGGGCTCGGTGCCCCTGATGCCAAGTACTCATGAAATAAGGGACAGTGTTCCCTATCATGCCCTTCATATCTGCATCTTACACACCATATATCTTCCCTTTTGTCTTTTCCCTTATCTTTCTTCATATCCTCGACCTGTAAAGACAAACTTGTTAGTTGGCTCATGATCTAGCTAATGTATGAGCTAGATTCTCCCATCGGTGTTGATTCAAGCTTCGTGGAAATCTCCAAAGCTTATTATTGAGATGAAATCTTCTACTGCATCAGAGGGATTCTTATGTGTGGTAATAACGCAGCGATGAACCATTGTTTTTTCTGTTCATCGGGGATCTGGAAAATTAATTGGCCTGTTAGGGTCTTGAATCTATGGTCGAACTCCCAAACAGGTTCTGCTACCTTTTGTTTAATCTCTTTTAGTTCCATAATACATTGTGACTCTAACTTAGGTTTCTTAAACACTGCAATCAGCGCATTCTTGATCTCATTCAGGGGCTTAGGTTGTGCCAGTCCTTGGACAGGTTTCATGTACCAGCTCAGTGCGCGGTCCCTTAGCATAGTGTTGAACTGGGTTCTCTTGAGGGATTCATCGGTGATACTTTTATTACTCCATACGGCCTCACACAGAAACCAATGTTGATCTGGATCTTCAGATCCATCTCCTCTAAAGATAGGGAGTCTTATTTCATCTTCCATAAAGTTGACTAGGGTTCTTGTCTGAGTAGATGTTGAGCTACTAGTAACAGTACTCTGAAGACTCTAGTGGTTCTGACTATTCTGACTGTTAAGTATTGTTGGGACAACAAAAGGATTAACGTTACTTACTCTAGTAGTTCGCACAGTTATTGAGGTTTCTGGCTCACTTTGTCATAGTTCTTCAGCTTCCCCTTCTTTTGTTCTGGTGGGCTCTGGATGCTCTTCGTCGGTTAGGTCTACCTCTTCTCCACTATAGAAACCTTATTTTCCATAGTTTTTCTTAAATAAGTTCTCAAGGTGAACTCCTCGAAATACTTTCCCACTGCATGTGTGTCCTTCTTTTGTGTCGTTGTCATTGTCTAATATCTTGAACATTAGCCTTTTCAGGTCCGATCAATCTACTGTATCTTCAAGATGTGGTTTTCATGCAAGAGCATCTTGATTCTTAGCTTCAGGAAGTGAAATTTTTTTCCTCTGGGTCCTTTGAAAAAGTATCTCTCGGCTTGGCTATACGATTATTTTCTATCAACAACAAACTCAGTTATATACCCTCCGATGGTACTATCAAACCAGTGATCTACTGCTCTGGATACAACGTTGTCGACTCTCTTGACCTTCTAGGTCAATGTTGGTGTCCAAACCACAGGGGGTCTAGATATGATTTCAAACTGTGTGTCATCTAACCTAGCCAACCACTCATGTAGCTCCTGATGGATTCCTCCAAAGAAGATCTCGTGAATGTCGATGAAGATGTATCTTTGCAACCAAACTTTAGTACTTATTTTAGGGTTGTTTTTCTGGGATTCAATGAATTCCTTCTCTTGATCCTATATCCACCTCTAAATCTCTATCCTCGATGGGAACCACCTTGTCATTCCCTTAAAAATATTCCTGTCTCGACAACAGAACCATTTGTTGGCATAGGGGCAGACCTAGGGTTCAGCTCCAAGAGCACACCAACAAGCCCTAGCTACTGGCCCTTTCGGAAACACCTACGAAGAAAATGTAGTCTCACCCGAAGCAGCTATGAGGGGGTTGCAAGACAAAGATGTCTACAACCAGGGGAATATCAAGTGGTTCTTATTATAACAACAACCTAACATGCATCTACCATTCAACTAGTTATATCTATCCTTCACAGCTATAGACCTGATCTAATACAATAATGCAGGTAACAATATAATGAAAATAGAGTGCAAGCATCAATCACACACTCAACAACAGATGTACGTGGTTCACCCTCTCTCTAGGGCTATGTCCACATGAGTGTGCTTATAATAAATTAAGATAAAGCTTACAGTTCTGATCTGCACTCTTGGCCAATAGATCCTCTCTCTCCTTCTCTCTTTCTCTCTCCCTTCCTGTGCACCCACCTACAGGACTTGATCTTTTCACCCAGCTGAAGATCTTACAATACTAGAAGGCTCTCTCTCTCAGCACTTCTCTCACCCATAATAAAATATTTTCCCAATGAACAATAACCGATAACAAGGCTCAACCATGGTACCGACCCTACCTAGGTCCTCTCGACCTTTATTTATACATTACAATCCCTCACAGACAACCTCAAGTTGAAACCTAGGTGTCAAAACCCTAATTACCAAAACCCTAGGTGTCTACAACCCTAGGTCAACTTGACCCATTCTTTTCAGGCTTCGCCAACCTGTCCTTCCTTCTTCATCTCGCAGTGCTCCAAGGCATCTAATGCTGGATTTTTCCACTTCCTGAGTCATCCTTGGTCCATCTTCCTTGATGATCTATCATCCTCAATCTCCTCATCCAACGACTTGCTTTTCTGCACTTTGCTCCATCTTTTCTATTCTTTTTCTCACTTCAACCTAGTGACAGTCACTGTGTCTCCCGCGAAGCTCACTTTTTACCTTTTCTTCCTCATTCTTCACTTCCTTCCATAACCAAGGGCCAATAGAGACAAACAAGGCTAGAGTCATTCTGGACATAGCCAGGAGGTTGTTCCATTAATATTTCTTCTTGCAAATCCCCATGCAAGAAGTCAGATTTAACATCCATCTAATGGACCTCCCATTTATGTGAGGCATCAAGGGAAAGAACAACGCAGATGGAATTCATTTTGGGTACAGCGGTAAAGGTTTCATTATAGTCAATTCCTTCAACTTGGGAAAATCCTTTGGAAACTGACCGAGCCTTGTGTCTTTCAACACTTCCATATGATGCATACTTATTTTTGTAGACCCATTTACATATGACAAGTTTTCTTCCTTTCGGAAGAGGTACAAGATCCCAAGTATCACTTGTCATTAAAGAATGATGTTCTTCATCCATTGTTGTATACCAATCTGGATGACCTGAAGCTTCTGCAAATGTCTCTGGATCATGAGACTCTGAAACTTGAGCCAAAAGAGAAGAGGCCCACTAGAACTGTGAATGTGTCTAACACTGATTTGAAGGATCACTGACAATATCACCAACTACTTCTCGTGTTGAACAAACCCATCTAGGAAGTGGTGGTGCTGGTGCTAGTTCAGGTTCAATGGACTCATCTAGATGAAGGTGAGCAGGCAGAGGTGTATTTTCATCCTCGTTGTCATTATCTGAAGAAGAAACCAGAATAGGAATAGAAGAAGACACAAATGTTGACTACAACTTGCAGGCCAAAGAAGGCACAATCACCGAATTAGGCTCCCAGGCCAAGGTATTTTCCTCAAATTTAACATCTCTTCTAATAATAATTTCATTAAAATGTGGTTGACGAAGTCTGTAACATTTGACATCTTCAGAATAACCAAAAAATACACACTTCTCACTTTTAGGCTGCAATTCTTTCCTTTTCTCATCAGGAATGTGAGCCCATTCTATACTTCCAAATACATGAAAGTCACTTACATCAGGTTTAATTTTAGTCCATGCTTCTTCTGGTGTTATATTTTTAAGAGCCTTTGTGGGAGTGTGATTTACTATGTAATTCTCACAGTTGATGGCTTCCGCCCAATACTTTAGACTTAATCCCTTAGATTGGATCATACAATTAACCATTTCTTTTAATGTGTGGTCCTTTCTCTTGGCAACACCATTTTGTTGTGGTGTATATGGAACAATGTGTTGCATTCGGATGCCCTATGTATTGCAGTAACTTGTAAAATTATTTATCTCATATTCCCCTCCATTATTTGTTCTTAAACTTTGAATTTGATGTCCATATTGCTTTTCTACAAGGGCCTTGTAGGCCATAAACTTGTCAAAAACTTCACTCTTAAGTTTTAAGAAGTAAACTAAAGTACATCGGGAAAAGTCATCAATGAAATTTAAGAAATACTTGCACCCAGAAA
This sequence comes from Picea glauca, assembly GCA_000966675.3. Lineage (NCBI taxonomy): Eukaryota > Viridiplantae > Streptophyta > Pinopsida > Pinales > Pinaceae > Picea > Picea glauca. Next base: position 11,392 of record JZKD02S0799936.1, read on the forward strand.
AAGACAGAAAAGAAAGTGGACCATACAAGTCATTGTGAACAAGTTGTAAAGGGAACGAGGCATGCCAAGAGGCACGTTTGTCAAAACTATCTCGATGATGTTTGTCGAGAACAAAACTAGCACAAACACCATCTTTGCATGAAACAAGAGGAAGACTAGTCACCATCTATTGATTACATAGTTGTTGCAATGAACGAAAGTAAAGATGACCAAACCACTCATGCCAAAGTTTTCTCAAGTCATCGCTATGAGAGAAAAAAACTGATGGAAAAGATGATGACCCAAAGTTGTCAAACTTGTACAACCTGGTAATATCATCAACGATTCAAGTTGCAAGAACACGTTGAGGATCTTTGAGATCCTTGATTACAACTTGATGAGGTGAAAAATCTATGGTTTTACCTTCACCTGAATGAGTGATTTGATATACTGATAGAAGGTTACAGGAAAGACTTGGAACACATAATACATCATTGAAATGACCATTATCTACCTAAACTATTCCAAATCCTACAACACTAAGAGATTTATCATCACCAAAAAATATTTTCTTGGTGTTACATTCATTTAGAGTGGAAAGTATGGCTTTCTCCTTATCCATATGATAAGATCATTCAGATTCAATAAGCCACTCATCAGAAGAAGAAGTAGAAGTTGCATTGAAGGAGAATCCAGAAGAAAAAAGTGCATGTCCATGAGAAGAAGAAGTAGAAGTAGAATCAATAATGATGTTGTGCTTCTTCATCGTTGCTTCTAAAAATGACATCTTCTTGAAACATTTGGACTCATCGTGACCATATTTCCCACAAAAGTTGCAATGTCTTTCAATCTTCTTATTTTTATATTTTGCTCCTTTGTCACCAATAGGATATGGAGTTGTTTGAGTGGGTTGGGGACCCTTGTTTTTCTTCTTATAGTGATAAGGATGATGTTTCTTGGGATTCTTTGGTTTATCTTTCTGTTGGGATACTAAGGCTTTGTTGGAGGTACCTGCAGTGTTGATAACTCTGAATTGTACACTCTTATCTTGCTCTCTAATCAAAGCATCACAAAAGGACTCAAGAGTGGGTTTTTGATAAGATTTCCCTAGAGCCTCTCTCATGGCATAAAAGGTAGATACAAACACATAATATGCACTACCTAGATTAGAAAGAATAATATAGATGCAACGCTCTTCCTCCATCTTTAGGTTGCACTCTTCACATAAAATTCTAAGTGTTTTAAACTTAGATAGATAGTCTTCAATGAAAGAAAAAACATTTGGACTTAAATTCAATATCTAATTTTATAACTGGTGTAATCGAATAATATTGTGTTTACCAAACACAGATTCAAGTTTTTCCCAAGATTCATCAAGGTCATTAATTTCTTGAAGGTGAAACCTTAAATCATGAGAGATGCACATTTTGATCAGTCCACATGCTTCATCATTCCTATTATCCCATTTGACTTTATTTTCATCATCAATTGATTATTTTTCCTTTCCCAAGGTAATCTGGTACATGCCTTTACTTCTTAATAAATCCTCCATATAGGATTTCCATTGGAAGTAGTTGGTGTTGGTAAGGAAATATCACTTGAAGAATCCATATTAAATATGCAGATAATATGGATTTAAAAACTGAAATTGATGATCTGGATGGAAAGATATCAAAACATTAGGTGGTTTTTAAAAAACCGGCACTGAAAATGGACTTCGGATGTGAAAGTTATTCCCTTTTAAAAAAAAAACATAAACATTAATCAAAGAGACACATGGCAAGTCGAAGTTGGTCCACGTGGTGATACCTCTCCAAATAACCTCACTTTTACAAATAATTTTCTTTAGGAAGTGAACTAATTTTATAAAAAGAAGCGGGGATCACTTTTACAATGAAGTTACTTTATAAAAGAAAGTTGCATGCAAAATAAATAGCTTTAAAATAAAATATTAAAGATACTTATAGTGATTCACTTTTATACTTGAAGTGAAATACACTTTACATTGGATGCATGGAATTTTTCAAAAAATAGTAAAAAAAAAGAGACTTGAACTCAAGACCTCTTACCTAATAAGGCAACTTTTAACCAAGTGAGTTAGAAAAACATATTGTATTGTTTAGAAGGAGGATTGGGGGCATTGTTGTGGAAAACAACTTTGGAGAGTGTGCTCATGAAAACCTATTTTCACACAAGAAAAAAAAATGCTTCTCGATGACAACAAGGGTTAGATCTCAGTTAGCTTACCTGGAAAATGCACCTTTTCCTATTTGTTTCTGATTTGTTTAGATCGCACAAGGCATGGGGAAAAGAGCATACACAGATCTAAAATAATTGCAACCTAAAAACAAACAAAATAAAACCAAAATAATACTTTGCAAAAAAGTCAAAAAGGGCGTATTCAAGCTCTATACCTTCGAATTTGACTGAAATGGTCGTATCTTGGGCAAACATAAACCTTTTCGAGTGAAACGAAAAGCGTTCATGAATTAAACAAGCACTCTAGACGCAATGGAATAGTCATTTCAGCCCATAAATGTACAAAAATGGCAAAAACCATAGATGAGGCAACTCGGCTTCACGATCTCGATCTACAACAAGAACGAGTCTTCAAACGGGATTTGATACCATGTTCAACAACACACGTATTCCAACAGAGGATGAACACATTCAATAACCACTCACAAATCTAGATCAAATATCAACACACCAATGTTTTGACGTGGTAAAAACCCTATAGGGAAACATCCACGACCCCATCCAACGCGACATTTGGAGAAGTTTGTTAATGCAAAAGAAAAAGATTACAGAGAGATTTTACAAGAGAGTTTCTCGTGATCAATCATCGAAAAATGACCATTCATGTTCTTTAAATATAGATCATGGACCAATTGGGTGTCAAGCCACAGATCAATGTAGTCGTTAAGATAGAGGATAATATGAATCTTCAAATCACTCTATGTCAGGAACATATCGTGAGCGTCGGATTTCCTAACTACAAATTCATACTAATGCATACTAAAGAAACATACTAAGAAACACACTTTTACCTAATGACACAATAAACCAAGTAGATCTTAACTAACTCCTAAGTGTCTAAATATCATAACATGTGTGTGTGTGTGTGTGTGTGTGTGTGTGTGTGTGAGAGAGAGAGAGAGAGAGAGAGACAAAGGGTACAATTATAATGAA
>JZKD02S0799969.1:0-14562 GCA_000966675.3 Picea glauca
GTTTAGCTATGGCCATGCAATTTCGTAATATTTTGTGGCTTTTAATATATTTTGGGCAGGGAAAAAAATTACTTATTTACAATTATGGATGGAGAAGCGCAAAGGTTCATGTTTCTGCCTATCTTTTATACTATTTGTTGAGTCTCTTTTATTGTATGTACATATTACTTGTTCTCCGGTGCATACCAACTTCCATTCATGTTGATTGTATTTTGTGCGTTCCCACATTCAAACAAACAGAATAGTTGGAGAAAACGACGGAGTCTTGACTGCATCGGTTGAAGAGGAGATAGAAAGGTACATGCTTGTACTGTTATTTCATATTGCGTTGTTTTGTATTTCATTTATTTTTTGTATATGTTTTCACCTAGTTTATAGTATGTAGATGTTGCGTACCTTCCTACATAATAACTTATCTTCATTACATGTCTTCCTACATACTAACCTCCTTCATGTCTGTTGTATTTTTCTTACATTGCTACATTTAAACAAACAGAATGGCTGGAGATGATGATGGACTCTTTGGCGGGAATGTAGACGAGGAGTTGCAGAGGTGGATACCTGTACTCTTATTTCATATTCCAGTGTTCATTTTTTCATTTACTGTCTGTATATTTGTTGTGCTTGTTCTACTTCTTTGCACCTTTTTTTTTTGGTTCTTTTCTTCCTTCAAATATTATTTTTTGGGTTTACCTGTATGTATATACTATGTATCTTTCTGCGTATTTTCATGTGAATCGTATTCTGTTTGCTGTTACATTGGAATAAATAGAACTGTTTCTCTTTATTTTACATGTCTGTTTTCATACTAACTTGCCTTCATGTCCATTGTATATTCGGCGTTGCTACCTTGGAAGAAACAGGTTAGTTAGACATGAAGATGAATTTTTCTGTGCAATAACAAAGGGTTCTGTGGTACAATCTTCGAAAAGGTCTACCAACTGTGCTGGTAAATTAAATATACAAACCAGGTGGGGGCATATAATATTATACTAGAAAATGATGACTTGGCAGCAATGGGCCTTTCTGCCCTCCCCATTTCTACTTTTTCCATTTTCTATTATCCATTTTGTTTTCTAATTGCTTTGCTTAGTGGTCTTTCAAAAAATGCCTTGGTGCACCGGTTGGCAGACTAACAGTTTCACATTTATGGTCATGCTTCTACCTTATTCCATACTTACCCACTTTGTCGATTATGGGTGCCAGGCTGGCGGGTTCAAGATTGCTCCCCTAGCTTCCGGGGGTCCGCGATCTATAGATTGGCCGTGGTGCCTCGCCCTCACGCCCTGTTTACTGCTACACATTTTTCTAGTCAAAAAATCAGAGGCATAAAATTTGACGCTCGGGTCCTCATGTTTCATAAGTATATTCCTTGACACCCTATTTCGTATTCCACCTCCTTCCACCCTGCATGTGACATTAATAACTATTATGGACAATATACAATGCATATGCTTGTTTAGTCCTTCTGAAGTTCATCTACACATGCTTGCATCATAAAAAGTTGGACTAGTGACATGGCCATGAGCAGTCAGTCATCCCAGACATCAGCAGACCGACAAGGCCAAAGGTAAAGATGCATACACTCTGCTCCTAGTATGTTTACCAAACAAATATCCTCATCTATTTATTCATTTATGGCATGGTGAATATGATGATTTCATCTGCAATACATGGATTTCAATTCACAAGAAGTATCAACAAGCACAAGCGAGACGTCGAACATAGCGCAGGTTCCGTAGACTAAGAGGTGTGGTTGCAAAACTCCAGCTACATAGTTCATCGAACCTATGCGTCTACTTGTAGATTTATGCCAGTGAAAGAAGAATGCAAAAAAAAAAATGCACACTACCATTCACTTTAGTTTTCCTGTTCAAAAATTGTCACCAGGTCTAGAGTTGTAACACCCAAAGTACTATCAATAGAGGGCTTGAACAATCGCTGAACTGGACAAGTGTTCGTCGGGGACATAATGGTCGTCTATAGCACCTACTTGGACAAGGATAACAAAACTAGATCCATTATGCGTGCTGACATGACAGACAAAGAGGCCATGATGACAATCACACTGACTATTCCTACACAACTTGTCCAGAAACATGCAGAAAAGATATTGCCGGGTAATGGGATATCCATTAAAAAATTTAATATATTGCCCAAAATAGTATATGACCGTGGTGATTGTGATCAGATTATTTCGCTCAACGAAACAAGTATTGTGGAAAAAATTCTCGTTGTTTGTTCAGAATATCGTTTCATCCCGGACGCGACTATCAACCAACTTGCACAGAGCAACGATATTTACCCAATCAGAACCATTAGCGTAGCTGTCACACTGGCGAGAAAACTTGGCTCGCAACACATTCTCCATATAAAGGATGGAGAGTCGGACAATGACAAGGCAATGGTACTGCTTTCCATATCCAGTTTTGTCGTTTACTTTCACATGTGCATGTATCTCGGGTAAGTTACACAAATATTGCACTGTTCCATGTTGCAACTACAATTGTTCGATACCTATTCAAATTTGTTTTCGTCAATGGAACAACAATTGCATAAAGGGCAGTTTCCACTTATGCTCTTCAAAAATATAACAAAGAAAATGGATGTTAGAGAAATGATCTTTTGCACAACCCAGACAACGTTTGTAACAGAGTTGCGAGTAGACATAGTACAAGATCTGAATAAACTAGCTAGATCTACAACTGTTGTGCGTATACATCCATAAAATCATCCTCACTTTGCTTATACAAATAACCTTCACCAAATTTTTGCGTCTTGTTTTATTTATTTTTTATTTTTTTAAGGGGGGGAGGGGGTGCAGTTGTGTATTATATTGTTCAATGTATTAATTCCCATGCTCACGTTTTCAGGTTGAAGGTGTTTTGGTTGCAGCTAATGCATACTCGACCCCCTTTGAGACTGCATGTGCGAAATGAAACTCTCCTACTTCTGCTTCCGCTTTGATAGGTGATGATACGATTGATTGTCTACGATGCGGTGAAAAATGTCCATATACATATGGACATTGCCTCAATGCTACCATCCGAACCGTGGGAAACAAAACCATACATTGTACAATTAGGTAGCCTCTATTACAAGATGTGCTTCCTAGGTTGGCAGAATTGTTGTATGAAGCATAGCTACAGAAAAAGGCAAGCAATGTCTACATGCTGCGCAACTTTTGGATACACAACAAATTTACCTTAAATGAGGACAATGCAATATTTCATATCGGCTAAAGAAGGAAAAAAAAACATATCGAGCTTTGGCAGGAAACATAAGTATCTCATGTGTCTCTGTAATATTTCTTCAACATCCAGATGAATGTTCGTCGGAATCGAGTACTTGAGATTGCATGCACATAAGATTGTTCAGTCAAAAAATGGGAAGCATGGAAGCAAACCCCATATATCCCATGGCCTCGGTTATTTTCTCATGGGAACATATACCAGATGTAAGAGAAAACCAATGCCACGACGTATTTTCTTTGTATATCAAATTGTTTGATGCAAAGGTCGATGCATGATGCTCTATGGAACCTTGTGGGAACTTGCTTGGAGCCTGTTTGGAGTTTAGTTGGTTCTTGGTTGTATGCTTCATCTGTCAATTTGTATATCGCGGAACTCCGAGTGTTGTTTGGAGGACACAAAACAATAGAATTGCAAATTTTTAGCTAGCTAGCCCACAAATCCGCCTGTCAATTTGTATGGCGCTGTGACGCAAATGTAGTATGTGGCTTGTTTTAGAAMTTTTCCTTGATCGATGAACTTGGTAAAATTAATCTCCTGGAATAATTTGAAATAAACGAATATATACTGTGCGAAGTCCAATTGTGCTATCATATCAACAAGAGGCCCTTAAAATTCAAATTGGTCGTTGTTATGCTTGCGGTGATAGAATTAAAAAAAACTTTGTTTTGTTTCCTTCATTTGTTTTAAAATAAGCGATTTAACATCCTTTGATAATTTTATGTAATTAAATTATACAATATCAACATTTAATATTAATAATTTAGTATTTGAAAATAATGTTTTTAGATAATGTTAGATAGTTGATAGGGATGACCATCCGTAAACAATCACAATCTTGAGCCTGCCAGTCCTGGAGTTCATCTGTCAATTTGTATATCACGGAACTCCGAATGTTGTTTGGAGGACACTGGACAATAGAAGTGCAATATTGAGCCAGCCAGCCCACAAGTCCGCCTGTCAATTTGTATATCGCAGAACTCTGGGTGCTATTTGTAGGGCACAAAACAATAGAGGCCCAATTTTGAGCCCGCCAGCCCGAGAACCCGTGATCCAAAAAGTGGGTAAGTATGGAATGAGGGATCCGTACATGCTCTATAAAATCTCATGTCCATACTTTATAAAAGTACATATTTAGTATGTATTACTCGTTTCTCAGAAAATTTCTAGTTGCGGAAGTTGGCGGATACACGTGTTCAGATTTCCACTTACTTTTATATCACCAGCCCGATCGACCGCTTCCTCGTTTCATATTGTACAAACTTTTTGGATCACGAGTTTCCAAATACGCAGGTTTTTCTTTTAAATAAGGTATTTAACATCCTTTAATAATTTTATGTAATTAAATTGTACAGTATCAATATTTAATATTAACAATTTAGTATTGAAAATAATGTTTTTAGATAATGTTAGATAGTTGATAGGGATCACCATCTGTAAACAATCGCAATCTTGAGCCCGCCAACACTGGAGTTCGTCTGTAAATTTGTATATCGTGGAACTTCGAGTGTTGTTTGGAGGACACAGAACAATAAAAGTGCAATGTTGAGCTAGCCAGCCCGCAAGTCCGCCTGCCAATTTGTATATCGTGAAACTCTAGGTGCTATTTGTAGCATACAGAGTGATAGAGGCCCAATTTTGAGCCTGCTAGCCCGAGAACCCGCGATCCAAAAAGTGGCTAAGCATGGAATGCGGGATCCGTACATGCTCTATAAAATCTCATGTCCATACTTTATAAGAGTACATATTTAGTATGTATTACTCATTTTTCGGAAAATTTCTAGGTGCGGAAGTTGGCGGATTCACGTCTTCGGATTTCACTTATTTTTATATCACCAGCGCGACCGACCGCTTCACCGTTTCTTATTGTAATAAACGAATATAAACTGTGCGAAGTCCAAATGTGCTATCATACCAATACGAGGCCCTTAAAATTCAAATTGGTCATTGTTATTCTTGCGGTGATATAATTAATATCATTTTTTAAAATAAGAGATTTAACATCTTTTAATAATTTTGTGTAATTAAATTGTACAATATCAATATTTAATATTAATAATTTAGTATTTGAAACTAATGTTTTTAGATAATGTTAGATAATTGATAGGGATGACCATCTGTAAACAATCACAATCTTGAGCCCGCCAGTCCTGGAGTCCATATGTCAATTTGTATATCGTGGAACTCCGACTACTGTTTGGAGGACACAAAACAATAGAAGTGCAATGTTGAGCCAACCATCCCGCAAGTCCGCTTGTCAATTTGTATATCGTGGAACTCTAGGTGCTATTTGTAGGGCACAAAACAATAGAGGCCCAATTTTGAGCCCGCCAGCCTGAGAACCCGTGATCCAAAAAGTGGCTAAGTATGGAATGAGGGTTATGTACATGCTCTATAAAATCTCATGTCCATACTATATCAAAGTACATATTTAGTATGTGTTACTCGTTTCTCAGAAAATTTCTAGGTGCGGAAGTTGGCGGATACACGTGTTCACATTTCCCCTTAATTTTATATCACCAGCCCGACCGACCGCTACCCCGTTTCATATTGTACAAAATTTTTGGAACGCGAGTTTCCGAATACGCAGGTTTTTCTTAAAAATAAGATATTTAACATCCTTTAATAATTTTATGTAATTAAATTGTACAGTATCAATATTTAATATTAATACTTTAGTATTGAAAATAATGTTTTTAGATAATGTTAGATAGTTGATAGAGATCACCATAGTAAACAATCACAATCTTGAGCCCGCCAACCCTGGAGTCCGTCTGTCAATTTGTATATCGTGGAACTCTGAGTGTTGTTTTCAGGACACAGAAAAATAGAAGTGTAATGTTGAGCCAGCTAACCCGCATGTCCGCCTGTCAATTTGTATATCGCAGAATTCTGGGTGCTATTTGTAGGGCATGGAACAATAGAGGCCCAATTTTGAGCCCGCCAACCCGAGAACCCACAATCCAAAAAGTGGCTAAGTATGGAATGCGAGATCTGTACATGCTCTGTAAAATCTCATGTCCATACTTTATAGAAGTACATATTGTAGAACTGACCGACCACTTTCCCATTTCATATTGTACAAAATTTTTGGAACGCGAGTTTCCGAATACGCGGGTTTTTCTTTTAAAAAAGATATTTAACATCCTTTAATACTTTTATGTAATTAAATTGTACAATATCAATATTTAATATTAATACTTTAGTATTGAAAATAATGTTTTTAGGTAATGTTAGATAGTTGATAGGGATCACCATCGTAAACAATCACAATCTTGAGCCCGCCAGCCTTGGAGTCCGTTTGTCAATTTGTATATCGTGGAACTCTGAGTGTTGTTTGGAGGACACAGAAAAATATAAGTGTAATGTTAAGCCAACCAGCTCGCAAGTCCGCCTACCAATTTGTATATCGCGGAACTGTGGGTGCTATTTGTAGGACACAGAACAATAGAGGCCCAATTTTGAACCCGCAAGCCCAAGAACCGGCGATCCAAAAAGTGGCTAAGTATGGAATGCGGTATCCGTATATGATCTATACAATCTCATGTCCATACTTTATAGAAGTACATATTTAGTATGTATTACTCGTTTTTCGAAAAATCTCTTGGTGCGGAAGTTGGCGGATTCACGTCTTCAGATTTTAGTTACTTTTATATCACCAGCCCGACCGATAGCTTCCCCGTTTCATATTGTACAAAATTTTTGTCTAATTAAATTGTACAATATCAACATTTAATATTAATAATTTAGTATTGAAAATAATGTTTTTAGATAATGTTAGATAGTTGATAGGGATCACCATCCGTAAACAATCNAGATATTTAACATCCTTTAATAATTTTATGTAATTAAATTGTACAGTATCAATATTTAATATTAATACTTTAGTATTGAAAATAATGTTTTTAGATAATGTTAGATAGTTGATAGAGATCACCATAGTAAACAATCACAATCTTGAGCCCGCCAACCCTGGAGTCCGTCTGTCAATTTGTATATCGTGGAACTCTGAGTGTTGTTTTCAGGACACAGAAAAATAGAAGTGTAATGTTGAGCCAGCTAACCCGCATGTCCGCCTGTCAATTTGTATATCGCAGAATTCTGGGTGCTATTTGTAGGGCATGGAACAATAGAGGCCCAATTTTGAGCCCGCCAACCCGAGAACCCACAATCCAAAAAGTGGCTAAGTATGGAATGCGAGATCTGTACATGCTCTGTAAAATCTCATGTCCATACTTTATAGAAGTACATATTGTAGAACTGACCGACCACTTTCCCATTTCATATTGTACAAAATTTTTGGAACGCGAGTTTCCGAATACGCGGGTTTTTCTTTTAAAAAAGATATTTAACATCCTTTAATACTTTTATGTAATTAAATTGTACAATATCAATATTTAATATTAATACTTTAGTATTGAAAATAATGTTTTTAGGTAATATTAGATAGTTGATAGGGATCACCATCGTAAACAATCACAATCTTGAGCCCGCCAGCCTTGGAGTCCGTCTGTCAATTTGTATATCGTGGAACTCTGAGTGTTGTTTGGAGGACACATAAAAATATAAGTGTAATGTTAAGCTAACCAGCTCGCAAGTCTGCCTACCAATTTGTATATCGCGGAACTGTGGGTGCTATTTGTAGGACACAGAACAATAGAGGCCCAATTTTGAACCCGCAAGCCCAAGAACCTGCGATCCAAAAAGTGGCTAAGTATGGAATGCGGTATCCGTATATGATCTATAAAATCTCATGTCCATACTTTATAAAAGTACATATTTAGTATGTATTACTCGTTTTTCGAAAAATCTCTTGGTGCGGAAGTTGGTGGATTCACGTCTTCAGATTTTAGTTACTTTTATATCACCAGCCCGACCGATAGCTTCCCCGTTTCATATTGTACAAACTTTTTGTCTAATTAAATTGTACAATATCAACATTTAATATTAATAATTTAGTATTGAAAATAATGTTTTTAGATAATGTTAGATAGTTGATAGGGATCACCATCCGTAAACAATCGTAATCTTGAGCCCTCCAACCCTGGAGTCCATCTGTCAATTTGTATATCGCGGAACTCCGAGTGCTGTTTGGAGGACACAGAACAATAGAAGTGCAATGTTGAGCCAACCAGCCCGCAAGTCCACTTGTCAATTTGTATATTGCAGAATTCTGGGTGCTATTTGTAGGGCACATAACAATATAGGCCCAATTTTGAGCCCGCCAGCCCGAGAACCCGCGATCCAAAAAGTGTCTAAGTATGGAATGCGGGATCCGTACATGCTCTATAAAATCTCATGTCCATACTTTATAGAAGTACATATTTATTATGTATTACTCGTTTTTCGGAAAATTTCTAGGTGCTGATGTTGGCGGATTCACGTCTTCAGATTTTCACTTACTTTTATATCACCAGCCCGATCGAGTGCTTCCCCGTTTCATATTGTACAAAATTTTTGGCTCACGGTTTTCTGAATAGGCGAGTTACCGGATAGGCGGGTTCAATATTGCGTTTCCATTGTTCCGCCGCCTAAAAACAACACCCTGACTTCCATGATCTACAAATTAGAAAACAAATTGAAATAAAACAATATATACTATGCGAAGTCTAATGGAACAATCATATGAACCAGAGGACATTAAAATTCAAATTCGCCGTTGTTATACTTGCGGTGAACCTAACAGTACAAAAACTTATTTTCTTGTAACTTTTCGACGCTTCTCTTATACAAACAGATCCTGGAAACTATAAACATCGCTCGCTGTATCTATTCCTTGATTGAAGAACCTATTAACATGTTTAATGCACTCCATAGTTATTGTTAAGACCATCAATGGTGCTTTCTTACAACAATTCCTGCTTCCAAAAATTGCCATCTGCTTTCTCTTTTGCTCTTTGCTTTCCGTTTCTTTACTTACTCGTTTTTCGGAAAATGTATAGGTGTGGGATTTGGAGGATTCACGTCTTCATATTTCCATTGTTACTCTTATATCACCAGCCTGACCAACCGCTTTCCCATTTCATATTGAACAATTTTTTTGAATCACAGGTTCCCGCATAGGCAGGTTCAACATTGCGTTTCCATTGTTCCGCCGCCTGCAAATAGCACCCAGACTTCCACGATTTACAAATTAGCAAACAAATTCCCCTTCATCTCGTATGCTTTCGCTTTCTGTTTACTTGGTCATTTTTCCGAATGTCTCATGCTTTTATATAAAACACCAGAAGTTCAATAATATACAAATTTCCCTCTTGACATTGGGCTTCCACTGTTCCCCTACGCACAAACAACACCCGAAATTTCACGATATACAAATTGACGGCCGATATCTGTCACTAGATGCAATATGACCATCAGCCTCTCATGTCCCCTGGGTATATCTTCTGACCCTTTTTTTTGTAACCCGCCCGACCGCTTTCCATACTTGGGCATTTCTTTAAATTTGTTTCGCGGGTTGGCGGGTGGATGAAATGTACAATGCTTGGTCGCTCTTCACCATCACTGCTACCTTCGTACTTATTTCCATATATGCAATTATTAAGCTTTAATGCTAGTAGTTCATCCTGCAGGAACCGCTAAGATTGTCATTAATGTATGGAAGCCTGGAGAAGATTTGTCATTACTACGAATTAAACCAAGATTTGAGGAGAAGAGTGTTATCCTTTCCAAGTATTCATTTCAAACATGATGCAATCAGTTTCGTGCGTCGGTCGGTTGGCGCCTTTAAGAAATATCTAATTCTTAATTGCTCTTCGTCGTCATTGCCACTTTCACACTTTTTTCTAAATATGCAATTAGTGAGATTTAATGGTAACAACTGATTACGCACGAACCCTGGAGATTTTCATTGATCAGTGAAAGGCCCGAGGAGATGTTCCATTGATATGCATTAAACCATAACTTGCTGAGGGTTATATTATCCCTCCCCAATTTTCATTTCAAACATCTTCTGGAGCAAACATAAATTCTCGTTAACTTGTGGCAGCAGTTCTGTCCAGATACAATAAACACATTTGGGCATGATGGCCAAAGGTTCTAGTATTCTAGGGTATATTCTTACTACTCATCTCCCTTCGCCCAGGAGCCAAAAAGGAGATGGTCCCTTGGTACACCGAGAGATATATTTCAAGCCTAAGAATTCCAAGGCAACCCTGCCTACTCAAATAACCTACTGTTATCGGATAAATTGGTAGGTGCAGACACTAACTGATCTCCCTAGAGCCACCTAGATCTAGAACAAAACACACCAGAACATGACGCTTTCCTTAAGTTTTAAATATTGAATTTACTAACTAAAGAGGGATAGGTGACATACCGTTTAAATTCCGCTTCCTCTCGCTATCGCCATCCTAGCTTCGTTCCAACGCTCATACAATGATGAACCTGCAAAAGAATGCAACCAACCAAAGTGATAGTGATAACATAAACTCAATATAAACCTATGTATGTGATCAAGGAATCATACAATAAAACACAACAAGCTTTATAGGAAAGAATCATATTANTCTCCCTTCCTTCTTCAGGAACTCAGGCCACTGACCCCTCCGAAGGAAACATATAGGTTTACATCATTAATGGTCATAGGGATGACGAAAATAATGTGTAACATACCCAATTGCATTGATGGCTGGCACAGAGTTTGATGTCATGGATTCCGAGCCAGAAGAAGATGATCTTATGGGTGATGATACAACAATGGATGATGGCAATGCAGAGGCTGTTCCCACTCCTGCGCCCAAAATGAAATCAACCATAATGGACAGAACTTCCCGGCTCAGTGATGGCGGTCCCGACAATACCAAAAGAAGGAGTTTCAAAAAAGAAACCGACGCTGAACGTAATAGTCGCTTTGCAACTCGAAAGTAGGAATTCCAGAGGTCAAAATTAGTCTGTTCTAGGCGGAAGACTTTCACTGTAAGGAAATGATATGTTGATTCTCCTAGAGATATATTTCAAGCCAAAAAAATATTCAATTGCGGGACTATTGTCCTGTTCTCTGGATATACAACTAACATCTTCGGGAATGAGGACTAGAACTCCCACTGGTGCAAGGCATATTTCTACTAGTCATCTCCTTCCACCCAGAATGGACTAATTTGGGCCTTTGAAACTTCACGTGCAACCTGTGTCCCTGAAGTTTTTTCGACTGTGGAGAGGCAGTTTCTTGGTGTGTCCTAACTTTTAGTTAAGGGATATTCCTTTTGCCCTTCAACATTTTTCGTCTTCTTCCTCATGGGAAGCTTCTGAGAGCTATCAATTTTACCACAGGATGATCCATCGAGGAGAAAACTGCAAGGATTTCCTAAAAAAAAAGGCATGGTAATCAATTTTGTATGCATGTTAAAGAGCATCTCGATAGCTCTTGCATACTGCGGATCCCATGCCTATGTTTGTGGTAGATACCTTCAATGTTTTGGCCCAAAGAATTGTGTCCAATTTATAAGGATAGATGTACAGTACTCGGTGTTTTTTTTTTTTTTTTAAATGGATTTTCTATTAAATTTTTTTGCCTTGGATTCTTCGTTGCTGCTTCTTTTCTGGATTTAATGCCTCTTCTCATTGGCATGGTTCGGTGGTCTTGTAGTTCTTCGATATTGTATTTACTTAGGTAATTTGTTCTAAGATGGAGGATCTAACAATTATATGAAAATGTACTGTGTCGATCCACTAGGCTTTTATGCAAACAAAAAATGGATTACACACAACTTCAAACCAACGTTCAATTCTATTCGCAATGCAGATAGAACATAGCAATACCAAATTACAATGTTGCAGTAAAATCTCCATTCTTTTTTCTAGACATGCAATTATTAAACTTTAATGCTAACAACCCATAATGCAAGAAGTTTAATACTTAAGTTAATATGTTATAGTCATGGAAGAATGTATCAAGAACACACTTACACCCACACGTTGCAATAAAATCTAATCTTCAACAAATCATTTGCTGACTATTAGTAGAAATTGTTGGTTTTGCAACAATGGGGCTTGTTTGAAACCAATTCACGCTTACGAAAACTGCCCTCCGCCTTTCTATTTTCCCACTCTTTTATCCCCTGTAGTTTCTCTTCCTGGTTACTTAATCGTTTTTTTTTCCGAAAAAGCCTTGCTGCACGGGTTGGCGGATTCACGTGTTTCGACTGAGCGCTTCCCCTTTGTCTAAATTGGGCCTCTATTGTTCCATGTCCTATAGGTAGCACACGGAGTTCCACGATATACAAATTGACAGGCAGACTTGCGCGTTGGCTAGCTCAACATTGCACTTCTATTTTTTCATAACCTCCAAACAACATTCGAAGTTCTGTGATATACAAATTGACACACGGACTCCAGGGCTGGCGGGCTCAAGATTGTGATTGTTTACGGATGGAAAATGGTTAAAATGAACCACATACTACATTTGTGTCACAGAGGTTATATTAAATGGGAAAGCATGTCCTCTATAGTTTCGTGTCCTACAAACAACACCCATAGTTCCGCACTATAAAAATTGACAGCTGGACTTGCGAGCTAAAAGAATGACTTGGAGTTCCGCGATATACAAATCGACAGACTGAGCATACAACCAAGAACCAAGTAAACTCACAGATCGTATTCCTAGCTGCTATTTTCTGTGCCCGCCACCTTCACACTTCTTTCCAAGTATATATCTTGGCAGGAAATGGGATATATGTTACAGATGTGAATATATTGACCCTTCTTTTCCGTCTTCTATACTTAGCCAAATATCCGTTTCTATTTTCCCTGAACTTTATCCTTCTTGTCACTTATTCGTTTTTTCGAAAATGTCTGGCTGCGCGGGTAGGTAGACTTGCAGGTTCATGTTTACACTCGTGCTCTTATATCATGACACCGATCGACCACTTCCTAATTCCATACCCAGTCACTTCTCTGACCGCAGATTCCAGGTAGGCGGGCTCTAGATTGGACTTCTATTGTTCCATGACCTGCAAACAATACTGTGACTTCCACGATATACAAATTTACAACCGGACTCAGATCATACCGTCTTCCGTATTATGGTCTACCTATCATGCCCTCTTTCGTGGTACACATTTTGCACTGAAAACTTCCAAGACATACAATTTAACCGTTGGGTCCTCACATCTTCTGTGCAACTATTGTCACCCCATTTTGAAGCCCGTCTGTCCACTTTCCATACTTCACCATTTCTTCGAATTTCTTTCATGGATTTTCGGTTTGGAGGGTTCAAGAAATATCCAGTTCCTAATCACTGTTTTCCGTGCCCTCGCCCTTTTGCAATTAGCAATTAGCAATTATATATAAGAGGCGCGTCGTCGGGTTGGTCCGTTCATGAAAAATTCAATCCTCGCTTTCGAAAATGAGTTCACTCGACCGTTTCCCTATTCCATACTTAGCAACTTTCCTGTAATTCCGTATATATACAAATCGACCGTTGAACTGCCCCATCTTTCTCTCTTTCATTGTACACGTTTTGCAGTCAAAAATTCCGATACATAAAATTTGACCGTGGGACACTCGTCTCTCCTGAGTATCCCCCGTAACCCTATTTTGAATACCGTCCGACCGCTTTTCAGACCTTGCCATTCGTTCCTTGCTCTCCCTCGTCTCCCCGACCTTGGCACTTGTCTATAATAAAGAAATGTTTATATATATATATAGTACATTTTGTACTGAAAACTTCCGAGGCATACAATTTGACTGTCGGGTCCTCACGTCTCTTGTGGAACTATTTTCACCCCATTTTGAAGTGCGCCCATCCGCTTTCCATATTTTGCCATTTCTTCCGCGGATCGTCGGGTTGGCGGGTTCAAGAAATATCAAATTCCTAATCGTTGTTTCCTATGCCTGTTCCCTTTTGAAATTAGCAACTACCATTTAATGCTACACTAGGATTTGAGGAAATCTCCCATTAATACGCATAAAACCAAAATTTCCGCATGGTTATATTATCCCTTTCGAGTGTTAATTTCAAACATCATGGAATGTCAGTTGTGCGTCATCGGGTTGGTCTGTTCACGAAATATTCAATCTTCGATTCCGAAAACGAGTTTGACCAACCGTTTCCGGTCGTCATACTTAGCCACTTTCCTAGAATTCCGCAAATATACAAACCGAACACTGAACTTCCACATCATGCTCTCTTCCGTTTTACACGTTTTGCAGTAAAAAATTCTGATACATAAAATTTGACTGTCGAACACTCGCCTCTTTTGAGTATCCCCCGTAACTCTATTTTGAATCCTTTTCGACCGCTTTTCAGACCTTGCCATTTGTTCCTTGCTCTCCCCCGTTTTCGTGACCTTCGCACTTGTCTATAATAAAA
>JZKD02S0799991.1:0-14562 GCA_000966675.3 Picea glauca
CTTTATGAAAAAGACCCACTTTTAAGTTGTGGACCACATTCCTAGGTAAAAGATTAAAAACCCATAGGAACCACTTGTCCAAGGTACAAATCTTCATTAAAATTCAACAGTTTTCTCTTTCCTTTCCCTTGAGGACATTGATAGGCAAAATGTCCCAACTTCTTACAGGTGAAACATCTAATTTAGATACATCCTTTTTGTGGTTTGGAATTGATCTTTTAGTTTTCTTCGGACTGATATTTCTCCTTTCTTTCCTTTTCTTCACATGAGCAACAAGAGCTTGGTTCTCTTCATCATTGGTTTTCTGAGACTTGGATATGAATCTTGATTCTTCTTGGGTGCAGTCTGTCCATAGCTTGTCAAATTTGGGTAATTTACTTCTTGCACAAATTCCCTGAACAAATGCGTCCCAAGAAGAAGGAAAGCCAATAAGAGTTGTAGTCACAAGCTTTGCATCATCCACTGAATCTCCAATAGCTGCTAGTTGGTCCTTGAACTGCGAAATTCTCATGAAGTAGGTGGAAACTGTATCTGACTTGTTCATCGTCGCATTTCTCAGTTGATGCCTAAGTGTTAGCTTTCTTCTTGTGTTCTTGCTTTCATAAAATCTTGATAAGGCATTAAATATCTCCTTTGGTGTCTTCAATTCTGATACATTGGGGATCAAGTGGTCCTTGATTGAATCTGTCAAGATACTCTTGGCCTTGATCTCATTCTTCTTGTACTTTGCCTTGGCGTCTTCTTCTTCTGGTTCTGGGAGAACTTGCTTGACATGATCCAAGAGCTCATTCTCTTCTATAATGAGTAGTATCCTATGCTTCCATAATCTGAAGTTGTCTGCTACATCTAACCTATCCTCAACTTTCATACTGGTAATCATTTTTGCTGGTAAAAACCCTAGGCCTGAAAAATCTCCAAATTTCAATCTCCTTGAAAAGTCAACGTTAGGGTTTCAAGATGTGCGCTAGGGTTAGGAGAGTTTCTCTGAAGTAGAGTTAATCCCAACGACTTTGGAAAGAGTGCTCAATGAGCTTGACAAAAGAAAAACTGTGCAACAGCAAGGTGCTGCAGCAAATCCAAAGTGCGATCTTCCTTCTAGTGGTTAAACTGTTCTAAAGGTAACCAACTCTGATAGCATGTTATATTTTCTTAAATTTTCAGAGCAATAGATTTACCAGAACATTTAGATATTTTGTAACAACCATATGCTGAAGATATAAGCAGTGTTCCATGGGGACACGTCCCCCAAGGTGGGGTGCACTCCCCCCACGTTTCCCACGCACCCGCAACGAGGGTGCTCTTGGGAAAACGTTTCCCCACATCCCCCTTTTGGGGAAACTCGGGGAGATGCAAGGGGTGCGTTTCCCCAGTGTGGGGGGCGTGTTTCCCCAAAAGGGGTGCTTCTGGGCGTCCCCCCTCGAAAAGGGGTGCTTATGGACGCACAATATTTTACTATATCTGTTTCATTTATGATTTATGAATCAATGTATTTCATTACTGAATCTGAAATCATAATCTGAATCATGTTTATTATTTATATCATTTACAAATTTGAATTTAGTACTAGTTTACTATTTACTATTTACTATTTAGTATGCACAATGATGAATTTAGTAATTTACATGGGCTGAATTGTTATTTTTGGGATTTTATCATTAATATTTATATATTTTTTATAATTTTAGAGCCGGGGACCCCTATACTAGCAACCTCGACACACCCCGTCCCCCATGAATTTCCCCAAAATTTGGGGATGCTCCCACACGTCCCCCCTATGCGTCTACCTGCTCCCGCGCACCCTCGTCCCAGAGTCCTGGTGGAACATTGGATATAAGTGGCATAAAAACAAGCACAAGGAGACACAAATTTATCCTGGGAAAACCACAAACTCGGGGAGAAAACCCAGCCAACCTTAGATAGATTCTTTTTGATAATACAATCCGACCATGAACAAGCTCTTCTTCACAAGAGAAAACTGATAATGAAGAAACCCTGATACAAGACTAGCGCACCAAATAGCTGCTGCTGCAACACCATGCAGAGCTAGTGCACCTTTCCAGAGATAGCACACAAGTGAAACCACCAAGAATAACCAAGAACCCCAGATGCTGCAGTAGCTGTGTTTTCTCCTTGCCTCAGACTTGAGTCTTGCACCTTCTTCTTGAGTGAGATAGCTGAGTGAGTGAGAGTGTACAAATGAGTAAAACATCACCTTATTTATAGTCTTCAAGTCACTTTAGCTGGGGCCGACTTCTCTTTTGGGAAATTCTATTTCCCCTTTATCTTTTGCTGTGGGCGGACTTCTTTTCCTAGAAATTCCATTTCCGCTTTATTCTTTTCCTGTGGGCTGACTTCTCTTCCGAGGTGTTCTTCAACTGTTCAATGGTCTTCCTTTGACTTCGGGAATCTTCTTCTCTTCTAAGAAAGGTTGTCCAGGAGGGAATACCTCCCACTGATATCAAAACATCAACAAAATTTCGACATTTGATCATTTGTAGTGTCATGAACCTTTTGAATTGTTGTAGCAAAGTTGCTTCAGATTATTTCGACCCCATAGAAAATTGACTCTTTGTAGAGAACTTGGTATAGTAGAGCCAACCCAAACTCATGAAAGGTGTAGCATCCTTTGGGTGATATATTCCACACATCAATACTACACCATCTACAAGTGGAGGCCTTAAATGATCAACTGAGCAAATTCTAGTAGGATGCTTTTAGAAAGTTTTCTTATCGTACCACCATTCTTGCAATGTTTCAGTTTTGTCATGCATGCTAACAAATTGCTTTACTCATTCTCAACTTTGTTCCAACTAGGGGTTTAGAAATTTGTAGATAGTGGCAATAACATTTGGGGCAAATTAAGCTATATGTGCTTCCTAGTGTTTGAATAAATTTGTCTATTATCCAAATTGGCTCTCTTCACTAACCATTGGATCACATTCGAGTAAGAGAATAACTTTGTGTGGGCCACAACATTGTGTAGATAAGGCTTTTGAATCATGTAGTTCATTCTAATTTCTTCTAATTCTTCACGACTCATGGAATTATTATGTGCATTGATATATAGTCTCAAATGGTTGCATTGGTTGGGGTCGTGGACTGGTTTCTTTTTTGAGGGTTTTAACCACGTATGCTATAGGATGTTGGGGTGCCTGTCTATACATTTCGAACAATTGTCCATATGTTTTGTGAGCATTCAAGCTCGTGGTCAAGGTTGTATCTTTAAATATCACAATTGTGTTTGGATTCGATTTCAAAGATGTACAAGAAGTTGTTCCATTGCAATTCTTTACCTTCTTTGGAGCCATGTCACCTATGTTATTTACAATTCATTACAAACATATAGTTACTTTAAGTTAATAGCACTATCAAAATGTATCATCATAATGGTGGTGGTTTCCTTGAATGAAGATCTATATTTGAGTTGCTAAGTACACCTTCCTTATTTTGTTTGAATGTAGATGTTCGAAAAGGGTTGTTAAGGAAATTCAAATACTTTTGATGGCTTTAAACAAAGTATTTTAAGTTCATTCTTTTAATGGCTTTAAACTTCAGGGTTAGAAAGCATGGGAGACCATTCCTATCTTTTAAAGAAACAAGGGGATTTGGAATACATAGCATATGAAAGATATGAGAGAACACTGCTCGAATTACAAACATTAAAAAATCTTAGAAGAACTTTGAATGCATAAGTTAAACTTCATTAGGAAATTGAAGCTTGCTATGTTGGCTTCAACTTTTGCTATCCTTCTAGTCTTCACAAGCTTCAAGTATCTTTCTTCAAATTGTTGAATCAAATACTCTACTATCCAAAGAACACACGGAAAATAGAATAGAGTAGATGAAGAATGGGTTTGAATCTTAATGCATCCCATGTTTTGGAATTCTCTCCTATTGTTATGAATGCTATTCTTCATTGCTTCATTCTACTAAACAGGGAAGTTCGATAAGTAGAGCAATTTGGAGAGAAGGATGCTAGATTACTGTTATYGYGCAGTTTGTAGCAAGGATTAAAGCTTGAGTTTTGAAGGTCAAACTGGCGAAACAGGAWCCAATCCCACCCAATGTCACCACAATGGGATGGTTCTTTCTCTTTAGGGAGGTGAGGCCYAGGGGAGAYGTCCCCGRYGACYTGGGGTTTTGAGAAGGCAATAGGATAATAGGACAAGGATAAATTCCCCCCTCACAAGTCACCACCGAGCAAATAGTCMTGGCTAAACAACCAATAATAAAGTAAACCCCCCAAAGATATACCTGCCTGAGACAAAGCAACAACAAATGATATATGCAAGCTATTTCAAAGGGTTARTACTTCATATGAATAGATGACTATCTGWTAAGCATATGAGCAATATARCAATAAATATTGACAAAGTCAATGTTTATAAATARCAATGAAAATTGTCACTTCACCAATAAATACTGGAACAATATGGCATTCAATGTAATAAAYCAACACTTCATTTAATTTATGCCTTAAATCACCATTCAATTGCTTATAAAACAAAAMGTTTGCTGCACAAAGGTGTTAATARCAGGAGATGACGACAAYATATAGGGTTAGAAGGTTAGTTTTAGGCTAGGGTTAGTGGAGTTAGGKTTTTAATTCAAAGTGTTGAGAGTAGTTTTGATCARGTCACTTCAATGCATGAGGTCTCTTTAGATCARTGCCTTAGGGTTAAATGGAGTCAATAGTGAAGGACRCAAAAGCTGAAGGAGACAAAAGTCAAAACRRCTAAGGATTAGAGGGAGAGACTTTGAGGTGTTGCTAASGCAAGGCCTCAAAGTGAAAACCCTARGGGAGAGAGGCTCACTTAGGTGTAGGTGAACTAKGSCTYAGTGCTCTCTCCTCCTTCCTTAACTCAAATGGCAAAACGRCTAGCTGAAAGATGAAGAATAAAACCAAAACTAGARGGTTTGATGAGGCAAGGTGTTGCTACARCAAGGCCTTTCAGCAAACCCTAGAGGAAAASGACCCTAAGTGTAGTAAACCTAGGCTTAAGACGTCTCTCTCTTCTTGGCCTCTAGATAGTACGACTAGCAATAAAAGAAGAAAGGAAGGGAGTGTAGCAACGACTAGGCTCTCTCCTTCTTCAATGGCTGAAAATTTCTCTCAAAGGGGACATGAGACAAGGACCTACTTGTGTGCTTGTCACCTAGGGTTTTSTTCAGCAAAATCATAAATATATGCAAGAAATTAAACTACAAYCATTCATTCAGGAAGTTTTGCAGAAAAATACTTACAATTCACCAAGAAATATCAATACAAACCCTAGTTGTAACACCTTCCTTCAAGAGAAATGCCAAAACATGCCAAAATAATCCTCCTTCAACAAGTGYGCATCACTAAATCAACCAATAACCTAAGAGAGGGYGCAAATTTCAGACCTSCTTATGGAGTGAGTAAGTTCTGATCCAAAAAATGAAGGTAAAAATMCCTCATTTATACCGTACCATGACCTAATTTTACATTTTAGGTCATGTAAAAGGCCRACAAGGCCAAAATACCAAATCATACTGTTTTTACATTAGAATGTTAAATCTAAACCCTAATCAAGTTGAAAAGAGATAAAAATCCCCTCTAAGGGGGAYRCTAKCCCCTTCTAGGGCAAATGAAGCATCYTGGARCAAAACGTTAGCCCTCCTTGGGCTTCTCCAACCTRCCACACGTGCCACTGTTGCCCATTCTGCCTCCCAAGACGTCCAATAGGCTRGATGACGTCATGGTCATCAAGGGTGACGCCCAAGGCCTTCCAAGGCCAAYGTTCCACTGAAAAGGGATCAACCCCCCTAGGTCAAGCTGTGCCGAGGTGCCTCTGGTGGAAYGTTCTYTTCTTCTYCGGYGCAAAGCCCYTGMTCCATCTCTGCCTGTCTTTGCCCCCCTGATGGGGTCTCACCATCCACCTGGTGGGCTCTTCAGCCCCATGGAGGTYCGAACTGATCATCTCCCCATGTGTACTGGTCCAAGTGGTACCTRTCCATTGGGCATGGTCCTGCACATCAAAAGCTACGCCCTCCATGGGCTCATMAGTCASAGGGATCATAGCAATGYCAATCACATTTCATCATCAATATTATTAAACACGTGCATAAAATCCCTAATACATCAGTCARCARCTCAAGACGTTACACAAGCCTACAATACAAGTATGGAGAAAAKGGCAAGATGTCCTATTGGGCTAGTGCCCAYTGGAAAAGGAAAGTTCTCGAAGAGASCTCATCCAAGCCATGTAAGTGGGTGATGTGGTCAGGGGATGTCCAAGCACCTGGGTGCAATAAGGGCCAAGGGTGCAAGATGTTACYTGTGGGTGTCTTTGTAGAAGGCGAGYTGTACCTGTCATGGATGCATTTTTTCCAAACCCATTCTTGCCTTTTATTCTTTATTCTTTTTATTCTTTTATCTTTTATTGCTTTTTCTTTTTTGTTCAAGAGCTAATCAGGGGACACTTCCCTGGCGTGGTGACCAGTGGTGACAACGTTACCCACAAGCACTTTTATAGAGATTAGAAGGTTGGCTCGTGATGAGACCCCCTTTCCCTTGGCCATGCAACCAAAGGTCACTGCCCTGGCGTGGCAACCGGCTGGTGGCAATGTCATACTGCTAAGTACCCATGGACCTAATAGGCTGGCTCGTGATGAGATCCCCTATCCCCTGGTTAGGTCTTGTTTTATTACTTTTTCGAGTCCCTCTTGTTTCTTGTTGAGAAGATTTTTATTGCTTTCTCGGGGATCCTTGGGTGAAGCATCTCGAGGTTTTAATCTTAGGCTTTTATCTTTTACTAGCTTGCTTTTACCTTCTGGGCCTTTAGCCCCTTCTTCCCACTAGATAAGGTGCAGTCTTGAAAATAGGTCAACCCCGTGCCCAAACAAGTGGAATGGGATAGGTGAGCGGGAAACAAGATGGAAAAGTGATGCTATGAAGGGAGCGGACGATGGCTTCTCAGAGATCCCCCCCAGTGGCAAACCAAAATCTACAGACACAGGCTTGCTAGGGCATCCTGTCAATCCCCCCAGTGGCAAACCAAAATCTACAGACACAAGCTTTCTAGGGCATCCTGTCAATCCCCCCAGACATGGTCAAGTGGGCAAGTGTAAGATCCAAGCAGTTGTTAGAGATAAAAGGAATCGGATACACATATTCAAAGGGTTTGATGATCAAAGTGACACATACCATGATACCTGGACCAATTACCTCATGGAGCAAGAACCCTCTCTGACATAGGACCAAGTCGATGGTGATGGATGCTGCTGCTGCTGACAAGATGAAGATGCTGGAAGAAAGAAAAGGTGGGCCCTCCAGGGCCATTCTATAGTCAATCCTGCTCTCGGTACTCCATGTCTAGGACCTGTGGGCCTCGAGACATGATCTTCTAGTTATCCCTGAAAGTGGGGGATAACAATTACCTAATAATGAATTTGAGGATGTCGACCTTCTATGTATAGCTTAATCTCTGCACTTACTTCTCTTCAATGTTGGATTTTTGAATTGATTGGGTGATTAAGATTAGATCTGAAATTGAACCACAACAATCTCCTCAGTGTTTTGAATTACTTAGCAAAATCGCCTCTTTGAATTGTAGGGGGTGAAAACACTTCGAACTAGCCTTTCATGTTCGTCGAATGAAGGCTCAATTATATTCGTAGGACTTCGAATGATAGATGTGTTAGATTTTCTTAATTTACAGAGCAATAGAGTTAGCAGTGTTCTTAGATCTTCTTTTAATAACAATTATATCATATACTGGAAGATAGGCAGCATAAACAAGAACAAGAGAACACAAGAGTTTATCCTGGGAAAACTCCAAATGGGGGAAAAACCCAACCAACCTTTCTTAGATAGATTTCGTCCAAGATAATTCAACCATAAACCAACGCTCAAGAGAAACAAATAATGAAGAAACCCTAGCACTAGGCTAGCACACAAACTAGTGCTAGCAACTGCAGTAGCAACACCGTACAACAATAGCACACCTCTTCCTAGAGATAGAGCACAAGAGAAAAACCACCACTAAGAATAACCAAGAACCTCAGATGCCGTAGTGCAATGTCTTCTTCCTTGCCTCAGACTTGCACATCCTTCTTCAGTGAGCGAGTGAGTGTATGTCCAAATGAGCAAGGCGTCGTCTCTTTAATAGTATTCAAGTCACTTTAGCTGGGTCGACTTCTTCTCTGGAGATTCTAATTTTCCTTTATTCTTTTCTTGTGGACCGACTTCTCCTCCAGGGTGTTCTTCCATTTGTTCGATGGTCTTCTTGGACTTCTGGAATCTTCTCCTCTTCTAAGAAAGGTTGTCTAGGAGGAAAATACCTCTCGCAACTACCAAAACATCAACACTCCCACTTAGCTAGGGAGGTATCTTTGCACGATGTCTTCATCTAGTAGTCCACTGACTATTCTGCAATCAACTAGTAGCACACAACTACTACCATGCCATCGGTAGCTCAAATAATCCGCTACAGTCTTTATGACTATGCTGCAATCAACCAGTAGCACACAACTACTATAATGTTGTCCATCAGTACACAACTGCTGCCATGTCATAGTAGTACACAACTACTATCTAGTGGTACACAACCACAACCATAGTAGTACACAACTACTGTCTAGTGGTACACAACCACCGCCATAGTAGTACACAACCACTATCCAGTGGTACACAACCACTGCCATAGTAGTACACAACTATTTTCCAGTGGTACACAACCACTGCCATAGTCTCATGACTACATAGCAATCCACCAGTAGCACACAACTACTAGCATGTTGTCTAGTAGCACACAACTATTGCCATAGTCTCACGACTACGTAGCAATCAACTAGTAGCACACAATTACTAACATGTTGTCCAATAGCACATAGCTACTGCCATAGTTTCACGACTACGTAGCAATCAACCGGTAGCACACATTTACTAGCATGCTGTCCAATAGGACACAACTACTACCATAGTCTCACGACTACGTAGCAATCAACTAGTAGCACACAACTACTGCCATAGTCTCATGACTACATTGTGATGTTTCTCCTCTCCCAGTAGTCTTATTCACACTTAGCCACCTCGCATGGCGTAGGCAAGATTAGTATCCGACTGTGCATTACTCCCTCAGGCTGGAGGAGAAACACCACACCACACCTCCCTCTCAACGAGGGTGGACTTTCTGCATCACGCCAAGCTTGTTTTTGAAATACTCATACTTCACTCCAGATAGAGGCTTGGTGAGAATGTCTGCTATCTGCTCATCTATGGATATGTACTGGAGCTCCACAACTCCTCTCTGCACCATGTCTCGGATGTAGTGGTGTTTGATCTCTATGTGCTTTGACTTGTCATGAAAGATAAGATTCTCTAAAAGCTTCACTTAACTTTGATTATCACAGTATATCTAAGTTGGCTCCAACTGTAGATCAAATAACCCTGCAAGCAACTTCCGAAGCCACACTGGTTCATGACTTGCAACACTGGCTGCAATATACTCTGCCTCTGCTGTACTGAGTGCCACTGACGTTTGCTTCCTGGTCAACCATGAGATCATGCCTGATTCCAGACTGAAGTAACATCTTGATGTACTTTTCTGGTCCACTGTGCTCCCTGCCCAGTCAGAGTTTGTATAATCTTGCGGCTTTACATCTTCATCCAAGACATATCTCAATCCATATCCAACTGTACCATGTAGGTACCTCAACACATGTTTTGCTGCTATCCAATGTACATGTCTAGGCGCAACCATGTACTGACTCAAAGTGTTAACTGCAAAACATATGTCCGACCTGGTGTTAACCAGGTACATCAAGGATCCGATCAACTGTCTGTACATCGTGGGATCCACCAAATTTGAAGATGAATCACTCAAGAGTTTCAGATTTGTCATCATAGGTGTGGCCATGGACTTGCAATCCATCATCTCGAATCTCTGCAGGATCTCAACAATATATTTTCCTTGGCTAAGGAAAGTCTCATCTGGCTTCTGCCACACCTCCAATCCCAAGAAATAATGCATCAGACCTAGATCCTTCATCTCGAACTTTGAAGTGAGCTCCTTCTTTTACCCAACTATGAGCTTCTCATCTCCTGTTAGAAATAAGTCATCCGCATATAGGACCAAGATCAACGAGCAACCATTCTCAACCTTGTAGTAAAGGTTGGGATCTGCATCACTCTTGGTAAATCCCAAACTCATCAGGTAGCTATCTATCCTGACATACCATGCCCTGGGTGCCTGCTTTAGTCCGTACAAATCCTTCTTCAGTTTGCACACATGGGACTCCTTCCCATGAATCACAAACCCTTGTGGCTACTCTATGTACACTTCTTCCTCAATTACACCATTCAAGAAAGTAGTCTTGACATCCATATGGTGTAGTTTCCATCCCATCGCGGAAGCAATCACAATAATCAATCTGATGGTAGTGTACTTTGCTACTCGAGCAAACGTCTCTTCATAGTCTTCTCCCTCTTTTTGGGAAAAATCTCTAGCCACAAATCTCGCTTTGTACTTTTCTATGTTGCCCTCTACAACATGCTTGATCTTGTAGATCCACTTGGAAGTTACTACCGACTTCTCTTCTGGTCTTGGAACCACTTCTAACACATCATTCTTCATGATTGTCTGGTACTCCTCCATCATGGCATCCCTCCATACTTGCTTCTTAGCAACTTCTTCAAAAGTGGAGGGTTCTAAATCAATAAGTTCACTCATCAAGGCCACATAGCTGGAAAACTTGTGTGGTCTCTTGTTCTCTCTGAAAGAGACTTTGGGAGTTGTATGTCCTTCAACTTTCTACAAAGTGTTATGGAGCCAAGCTGGTCTCTTCCTGGTGACTGCAACTTCTCTAGGTGGATCTATAGGTTTCTCTGACTCTACCATCTCATTCTCAACTCCTGAAATGGGTTCCTCTGGAGTAGAGTCAACCATGACTGCATCCCTTGGAGCCTTCTGCTCCTCTTGGTCCTCATCCGTGTGAGACTCCCTTGATCTTTTGAAAGTTTCATCTTCATCAAATGTCACATCTCGACTGATCTCAATCTGTCTCTATCCGAGGATGTATATTATGTAACCATGCTGCGGGGGAGCGCCCCCTCCCCCTCCCTCATGTCCCCGCTCCCGAAGCGCGCTTCCAAAGGGAGCGTTTAGGAATCACGCTCCCTGAGCTAGGGAGCGGAAAGCTCCTTGCCCTGCCCAGGGAGCTTTCCGCTGCCTGCTCAGGGAGAATTTGCTCCCTGAGCGCTCCCTACATTAAAAAAACGCTCCCTAAGGACCCCCCTTCAATTTGCGCGTGTGAGGCAAGAGATGGTATTATTTTTTTGTTTTGGGAGTGGGTGGGAACCAAGACAAGGTTCCATAAGAGAGGAAAAGGTATGGCTAGGGTTTCTAAGGGATTAAAACATTGACTCACTCTATTTTTCTCTCATTCTATTTGTCATTTCACTCATCTTTGCTAGGAGGGTTTTGAGAGGGTTCCTGCTAGTTCTTGATGGGATTAAGGGAAGATTGAAGGAGAATGAAGGGAGATTTGAGAGCTTGGAAGGGATTGGAGAACTTGGAAGGAATATTGAAGGCTTCCATAGGGAGATTGGAGAGCTTGAAAGAAAGATTGAAGGCTTCCATTTGTGAGAGAGCTTAGAAGGGAGATTGAAGGCTACCATAGTCATATTCAACCACCATTAGAGAGATAAAGAGGTAGGCTCTTAAGCCCGTTCTTGTTTCTTGTTTAAAAATAAATAAAATCCATTTGTTGTAAACTAGTATATTATGCTATGTTGAATATTTGAATGTTTTCTTCTCCTACTCTTTCCCATTTCTCCTCCATCATTCTATTGCAGGTAGCAAGTTATTATCAAGGTTCAACAATCATGGTGATGATGTCAATGTGGTATGTCATTTTGGTTCCATTTTTTATTTTGATGGTGGTGGTTGGAAGTTGACGTCGAAATAACCAGGATAGTGATGAAGAAATAGAAGTGGACAACACAGACCAAGGAGAAGAGGAAGGAATGGAAGGGGATGAAAGACAATGAAAATGATAGTGATGATCATGATCCCCAAAAATCCAAAGAGAAGTACACACCTCTATGGAAGTATGTCACAAGGCTTGGGGGAGGTAAAGGGGGTGGAACCACCAAATTTACATGTCACCATTGTCATACAAAATACATAGGTTCCTATACCCATGTGAGAAAGCATATGTGTGGGACTATGTACTAGGATGAAGGTAAGAGTATAGGAGTCAAAACTTGTGTGAGCGTGCCACCTGAAGACATAATCAAATACTAAATGGGAGAGGAGGCAACACAAAACAAATCCAAAAGACCAAAGGTTGAACGTGAGAGTGCACAAAGAATGTTCACTGGTTGATTTGCGTCCCCACTTGCTAGTGCATTCTCGCCTTCGTCTTCAGGGTGTAAAACACTATCATATTTCCTTGATGAAGGTTGTAGAGATGATGTGGATGCAATTTTTTTTAGGTTTCTCTATGCATGTGGTATACCATTCAATGTTCTTCGCTCACCATATTGGCATGAAATGCTACAAGTCATCAGTGGTGCCCCTAAAGGAACAAGCGCCCCGAGTATGACAAAGCTAGAACCTTTGGGACTTGACAGGGAAAGAGCCAAAATCTAAGGTGCTCTAGGAAAATTTACAAATGATCGGAACTGACATTGGGTATCAATTGTATTTGATGGTTGGAAAAATGTGAAAGGCAGGCCATTCTCGGTGTGCCTGCTAGTGGTGGGGTCTTCCTTTCAACCCATGACTACTCAGATCGCTACAAGATATGTATTAATATTGCAAATGCCTTGATTAAAACCATTCAAGAGATTGGGCCCGAGAATGTTATTCAAGTCATCACTGATAATGCTGTTAATTGTAAGGCAGCAAGAGAAATCATTGAGGATAAATAACCCAATATATTTTGGTCAGGATGGAGCCATGGTTTTAGAGCGCTTGGAAGCAAAACTTTTGGGTGATCATGATGGTGATCGTATTTTTGGAGGAGACTTGTCACCCCCATCCACTAGCAGCGTTCCAGATGCATCAATTTTTTCTTTATCTTCATCACATCCATTGTCACATGGGGGCCATTTAGCCGCTGGTTGTGTTCCACAAACACTTCCAAGTTCCACCTACTCCTCTTCTTCAAACTCAAAGAGCACGGGAAAACTTATGGCAAGAGGAAAACTTAGAGCATAGTACTTAGTATTTGTTAATATATATTAGTTCTCTTTTTATTTTTCCTTTTTATAAGTAGTCTCTAGAACTTAGTACTATCTTCACTCTTTATTATGGCTTATTATGTAAACAATGAAGTTATGAACATTATATGACAATTTACCNGGGGGTGGAACCACCAAATTTACATGTCACCATTGTCATACAAAATACATAGGTTCCTATACCCATGTGAGAAAGCATATGTGTGGGACTATGTACTAGGATGAAGGTAAGAGTAGAGGAGTCAAAACTTGTGTGAGCGTGCCACCCGAAGACATAATCAAATACTAAATGGGAGAGGAGGCAAAAGAAAACAAATCCAAAAGACCAAAGGTTGAACGTGAGAGTGCACAGAGAATGTTCATTGGTCGATTTGCGTCCCCACATGCTAGTGCATTCTCGCCTTCGTCTTCAGGGTGTAAAATACTATCATATTTCCTTGATGAAGGTTGTAGAGATGATGTGGATGCAATTTTTTTTAGGTTTCTCTATGCATGTGGTATACCATTCAATGTTCTTCGCTCACCATATTGGCATGAAATGCTACAAGTCATCAGTGGTGCCCCTAAAGGAACAAGCGCCCTGAGTATGACAAAGCTAGAACCTTTGGGACTTGACAGGGAAAGAGCCAAAATCTAAGGTGCTCTAGGAAAATTTACAAATGATCTGAACTGACATTGGGTATCAATTGTATTTGATGGTTGTAAAAATGTGAAAGGCGGGCCATTCTCGGTGTGCCTGCTAGTGGTGGGGTCTTCCTTTCAACCCATGACTACTCAGATCGCTACAAGATATGTATTAATATTGCAAAGGATTTGATTAAAACCATTCAAGAGATTGGGCCCGAGAATGTTATTCAAGTCATCACTGATAATGCTGTTAATTGTAAGGAAACAAGAGAAATCATTGAGGATAAATACCCAATATATTTTGGTCAGGATGGAGCCATGGTTTTAGAGCGCTTGGAAGCAAAACTTTTGGGTGATCATGATGGTGATCGTATTTTTGGAGGAGACTTGTCACCCCCATCCACTAGCAGCGTTCCAGATGCACCAATTTTTTCTTTATCTTCATCACATCCATTGTCACATGGGGGTCAGTCAACCGCTGGTTATGTTCCATAAACACTTCCAAGTTCCACCTACTCCTCTTCTTCAAACTCAAAGAGCACGGGAAAACTTATGGCAAGAGGAAAACTTAGAGCATAGTACTTAGTACTTGTTAATATATATTAGATCTCTTTTTATTTTTCCTTTTTATAAGTAGTCTCTAGAACTTAGTACTATCTTCACTCTTTATTATGGCTTATTATGTAAACAATGAAGTTATGAACATTATATGACAATTTACC
>JZKD02S0800013.1:0-13739 GCA_000966675.3 Picea glauca
ATAGGAGGTATACATCACCATAAAAACGGATAGTGAGTTCATGCCAACAACCAATGATGCACCATCCAATTTCTACCTACAATCTTCCAAAAGAATTTTCCTTCTTGAAGATGTGCTAGATACTAGTGCAAGGAGGTCAATGACCTTTGGAGGAGTTCTTGATAACTCCATGACATACTTGCAAGCATGTGCAAGCACTAGAGAGTTGTTTCCATGCTAGGAAGAAACTGATCCTAGCAAGAGAAGGTAGGCCACACTTCCTTTTGTGGGTTTAATATGTGATGGCATAGAGTGTTGGGGTCACATTTAACATACACCAACATTCAACTTAGCTTCACTAGTTGTCGAGATGGATTGTATCCAATAATTAGAGGGAAATGGGAATGAGTGTTGAGTTGAGAGTTTGGATCTAAATATTGCTCAAAGCTAAGAGTAAGTGAGTAGACTTATTCATTGTGGGAACTAGGGATCCATGAAATAGATTCAAATCCATAGTTAGGGACCAAATCCATGAGATAGATCTAGATCCAAAGTCAAATTTATTGTCAGGAGCTAGAGTAAGAGCCACATTTCAAAGAAGTAAATAGAAGGTACATTGATCCAAAATGGTTTCCTTCAATATTTTGTAGACCAAAATTCCTCTCAATGTGGAGTTGTGATCCAAAATTGATGCAGGAGCATCTCTCCACGTCAGCCAGCCAGCCATCCAGCCACGCCAACGAATTCAAATTGTGCGCTGAAGAAAGGCACAGCCTCATTTAAATCTAAATTAAATGTAATTAAATGTATAATATGTTGAGCTGGGAAGTCGTGCCTTTGTGCAGGCTGTAGATAAGATCAGCCTTTAATGTGTGTATTAGCTGAGATCTAGATCCAATAGCAGACTAGACAGCCCATTCAATGCAATTGAATAGGGTAGGTGAATCTGGAGGGAAGCGCTCGAAGAGCCCCCTCAGGTAAAAGAGATTTCATATCTCATTTTGAGTTGTAGTTGTAGTTGCGTGAGGATATGCATGTAGAGCAGAGAAGAGAAGAGCCAGCGAGAGCTCGAGAACACCTTTGTAAATACAGGCATTTGCCATTTTAATAGAAACAGAAGAAGTTTTTCCTGCATATCTTCTTTGTTATGTGGATGTATGTGTATGTTCTTTTATATGTTGTGAATGTATGTATGTTTAAGCATTTGCAGGGATTTTGTGTGATTTCAGTTGAGGGTCTTTGAGGTTTCATGATAGAGTGTTGTGGACTCTGAATACCAGTGCACTGATGCACTTCTGAACACTACGGGGTTCAGAAAAAGGCGTGATGAGGCACAAGAGCTGGAGTCAACAACTCAGGAGGAAGACCTTTGAGGTTACTGAACACCTAAGGAGGCAAGGTTGTGTGGGAGAAGACACAGTTGTAGACAGAATCTCT
The DNA here is from genome assembly GCA_000966675.3 of Picea glauca. Classification (NCBI taxonomy): domain Eukaryota; kingdom Viridiplantae; phylum Streptophyta; class Pinopsida; order Pinales; family Pinaceae; genus Picea; species Picea glauca. The sequence continues at coordinate 1,417 of JZKD02S0800013.1, forward strand.
TAGGAGTTATGTAAGGCTCTTCCAAGTGGGCATTGAGCACAGGCACAAGGTGCAGTTGGAGGAACTCTGTTGTGAGTTCAGAAGAGACAGAATCACTGAGGATTCTGAGAGCTCTACCAGGTGGGCATTGAGAAAGTGCATAGGTGCACAGGAGAAGGAGACAGAACTGTTGGAAGTTCTGAAAGAAAGACACTCTGCTAGGTGGGCATTTGAGTCAGTGTGCAGATAGGAACAGGAAGAAGAGAACTCTTTGAGTTTTGGAATTCAGAGGAAGTATCCACTGAAGGATCTTCACGGGGTTACTGAATACCCAGAAGGCTCATTAAGAAGTTGCTTGAGGCAAAAGGATAGCCAGGAGGGCATCCATACTTCTCCATTTGTGGGAGAGAGAGAAGAAGGATAAAATCCCTTAGGGGGTCTGAGCGTTTGTAGAAGCTCAGGAGGGATATCACCTGCGTGTGCATGAGAAGACTCTACAGGAGGTAGAGATCAAATCTTCAAGGATTTGAAGAAGAGCTCAGGAGGAACAGCGTTTTTACACGTGTTGGCAAGACTCAAAGTCGTGGAGTTTGCAGAGGAAGAGAAGGCAAAGGTCGAGGCCTTTGAGGAATTTGAATTTTCCTCCCAAGTCTGGGTTTCCAAGGTGCAAGCCCAGAAGATTGTGGATCGTTGGATGTTCACACAAAATCCCATCAGCCATTGGATCGGGAGAAGATGATCAGAGTTTAGCCTCTGGAGGAGCGCAGGGAAGGAGAACAGATTTGAGCCGTTAGATTTGGTTCAGGATCGTCGACAGTCGTCGGATATGCAGAAGTTGCAAGGGAGTTAACTCCTCATGAACAGGAGGAGAAATCCCAACAAGAGGTGGATCCATCGGGATATCGGCACTCGGGAAATCGGGATTCTCGAGGTCGTGTAGATCGGGACATCACAAGTCTCGAAATCCTGACAAAGATATGGACCATCTGTTAGCGGAGACACGTGGCGGAGTTCGATGTTTCATGAGTCCAGAGGACAAAACTTCCAGGACATCAGAAGTCATGAAACCCCGTAAGCGATCTGGACCATCCATTGGGGTGGAGACACGTGGCAGAGATCGAGGCATCGGGAGTCAGCACATCGACACTCCCGTGGACAGGAGATCGGGTAAGTCCACTTTGAAAACCCCGACACAAATATGAACCGTCCGTTTGGGGAGACAAGTGTCAGAAATCCGAAGAGAGTCGAGATATTCGGCATCGAGAAATCGGAGTCCCTGAGGTTGAAGGAGTTGGGACATCATAATTCTCGAAATCCCGGAGAAATCGGGACCATCCATTCTGGAAGGGATGCATGGAAGCAATCGAAGCCACTGGGGAAAAGTCGACAGGAAGTCATTGATCGACATTTGGGTCATTGGGATATCGAGGATCCCGGTGACAAGGTGTTTGTGCATTTTGGAATCGCGAACCGCAAAACCCCGATGAGTGGGAGCCAGCTGTCAACATCTCAGAAAAGTGGAAAGCTCCGTTGAGTGGGAGCCAGCTGTCAGCAGATTAGAGAAGGGGGAGAGATCCGTTGTGTGGGGGCCAGCTGTCAGCCTATCAATATTTGAGGATCGGTAATCCCATGAGCCAATGCATTTTGGCATTGGAAACCCTGAAACCCCGATAGGAATATAAGACTGAGGTCACGGGGATAGTGGTCACATTGGTCAGAGACCTATCTAGGAGGGCTAACGCGTAAAGGGCGCGTCGAGATTCGAGGAATCACGAGTCCTGAGGACATTTGCATTTTTTCATTGAAAAGTCTGAAACCCCGATGGGGACACAAGGCTGCGGTCTTGTGAGATAAAGGTCACGTGGACCAAGAGCTTGGCCTAGAGGGCTAACGGGAAAAAGAGCCCATCGGGAATTTGAAGTCCAAAACCCCGACAGAAAGACATAAGGTTTTGGTCTTATGGGAAGCGGTCGTATGGACCAGGGCATAGCCAGAAGGGGATAAGATGCGTAAAGGGCATGCATCGGTGAATTGGCTCATCAGTGATTGGGGATTCGAAAGGACAGTGACTCTCGACATCAAGAAGGACGAAACCCCAAAACCTGATACTGAGTGAGGGACAACCACAGTTAGGTGCAGAAGACCGTGTGGCTGAATGAGAAGGACCTGTGGATCAGGTATTTTCATAGGGATTCCATTGGGAGTCCAAAGAGCTAACTGGGCTCGAAGAGGGGTTTAGAACAATCCTGTGAGTGGGCGAGGAGATTTTCGGAGGAGGTAGCTCGTGCCTGCGTCAGGTGGTATCAGAGCTTGTCTCTGTTTGTATACTTCAGACAGAGGGAGAAGCAGGGGATAAGAAAGCACTCTGATACACATGTCAAGTGGTATCAGAGCTTGAATCTTGCTTGTATATTTCAGGCAGGAAGAGGAAGAGAATACTCTAATACACGTCAAGTGGTATCAGAGCTTGAATCTTGCTTGTATATTTCAGGCAGGAAGAGGAAGAGAATACTCTAATACACGTCAAGTGGTATCAGAGCAGGAAATTCATCTGTATATTTCAGGTGAAAGAAGATAGAGCACTGGAGACTCTGTAAGGATTGTTTGTAGGTAGGCAGCAGTCGAGAAGACAGTCAGAGAGACTGTAGGAGGATGAAGTTGGTAGAACTCTTAGTGCGGAGTGACAACAGCAGATTTTCCAGGAAGGCAAACAGAGGCAGCAACATGGCTACTGAAGGTCATAGGTATGGTGGGAGGAAAGAGCTATGGAGCCAAGAAGATATAGATGAAGAGCTCGCATATATAAAGAGAGAAATAGCGAGGCTCAAATTGAAGTTGCGGCAGGATAAGAAGATGGTTCAGGTATGCGAACCAGAGACCGGGGAAGGTCTCAACGATTTTGAAACTAAAATGAGATCATTTGAGGATCTCAAGAACTGCCATGAGGGTAGGGATGAAATTCCAGTTTGCCAAGAGGGAAACAAGTTGATATCACTGCGAGGTCTCACGGACTGTCAGGAGGACAGCCAGGGAATTTCACATTGCTAGCTGGGCAATGATAAGAGGTCACTGCGGGATCTCGAAGACTGCCAGAAGGGAAGCAGAAGCATCTCGGATTGCCAGGTGGGAAGAGATGAAAGTTCGAGACTGTCTGAAAGTCTCATGGACTCAAAGGTGAGTTCAATTCAGCGAGTGTTGATGAAGATGGGATCGGTTGATCTCATAATCTGCCAGGGAAGCAGCGGAAACATCCCATATTTCCAGGTGGGCAGGGATGAGCAGGTGATTTTGGATCAGCCCGAGGAGCTGACAGAGCAGATGAGACTATCTGTGGGTCTCATAAACTCAAAAGTGAGTTGGAATCATCTAGGGGAGTTGACAAAGTAGGTGAGCTCAAAGATAGATTTGGATCAGCATGTGCAGCTGACAGAAGAGGAGGAAGATCAGGATGATATTCTGATGATTGAGGGAATTGGAATATTCCTACCATTTTCTCAGGAGGAGGCAAAAGTCTGTGTTGCAGGTGCAGCAACAGCAGCAAAACAGTCACGGCTGACGATGACTGTCAGGAAAGAAGAGGAATTGGAGAAGACTTTGGAAGTTGCCCAAGAAGGAAAAGAGAGTGAGCATTCTGAGGAATGGCTCAATGAATTCAACCAAGAAGTTGAGGAAGCTGTAGCGTTGAAGCTGACAGTCGAAGGATCAGATGAAGAGGATGATGAGCATTCTGAGGAATGGCTCAATATTTTCAGCCAGGAAGCTGAAAAGACTGCAACAAGGGAGGTTGTAGAAGCAGAGGAAGAAGGAGCATACATCATTTTCTTTGTTGATTTGTGGGAACAGATAGAATCCCTGGAAGAGAGGGTAAAAGTGCAGGGTGTGCACATCCAACAGGGGAATTTGGAAATGGATGAAGGAGGCATGAGAGATCATGGTGATCTCCTCATGTGCCAAAAATTTTTGCAGTTGAGGAGACTGCATGAACAGAACCAGCCACTGGAGCAGCTGGATGAAGTGATCGAGGAGATCATAAGGCTGATGTTGGGGTCATCAAAGACTGCCAGCGAGGAGAAGCTGAGCAGAAGAGAAGAAGCAGCAGCAGCAGCATAGAAGCAGCGGCAGCAGCAGAATGGAGAAGATGGGAAGCTCAAGATATTTGTTTGGGATCCAGTAGGATATCCAACAGCTGAGAGGGGAAGCTCATGAGCAGGAGCTCATGATTTTGTAGCTGAGGAGTTTGATGCAGGAGCATCTCTCCACATCAGCCAGCCAGCCACACCATCAAATTCAAATCGTGCGCTGAAGAGAGGCATAGCCTCATTTAAATCTGAATTCAATGTAATTAAATGACAGTTGCTGAGCTGGGAATCCATGCCTTTGTGCAGGTTGTAGATAAGATCGGCCTTTAATGTGTGTATTGGCTGAGATCTAGATCCGATAGCGAACTAGACAGCCCATTCAATGCAATTGAATAGGGTAGGTGAATCTGGAGGGAAGTGCTCGAAGAGCCCCCTCAGGTAAAAGAGATTTCATATCTCGAAATCCTGGAGAAATCGCGACCGTCCATTCTGGAAGGGACACGTGGCATTAATCGGAGCCACCGGGGAAAATTTGACAGGAAGTCATTGATCGGCATTTGGGTCATCGGGATATCGGGGATCCCGGTGACAAGGTGTTTTTGCATTTTGGAATCGTGAACCGCGAAACCCTGATGAGTGGGAGCCAGCTGTCAACATCTCATAAAAGTGGAAAGCTTCGTTGAGTGGGAGCCAGCTGTCAGCAAATTAGAGAAGGGGGAGAGCTTTGTTGTGTGGGGGATAGTTGTTAGCGTATCGGGATTCGAGGATCGGTAATCCCACGAGCCAATGCATTTTGGCATTGGAAACCCCGAAACCCCGACGAGAATATAAGACTGAGGTCACGGGGATAGTGGTCACATTGGTCAGAGACCTAGCTAGGAGGGCTAACGCTTAAAGGGTGCGTCGGGATTCGAGGAATCGCGAGTCCTGAGGACGTTTTCATTTTTTCATTGAAAAGTCTGAAACCCCAATGGGGACACAAGGTTGTGGTCTTGTGAGATAAAGGTCATGTGGACCAAGAGCTTGGCCTGGAGGGATAACGAGAAAAAGAGCCCATCGGGAATTTGAAGTCCAAAACCCCGACAGAAAGACATAAGGTTGTGCTCTTATGGGAAGCGATCGTATGGACTAGGGCATAGCCAGAAGGGGCTAAGACACGTAAAGGGCGCGCATCGATGAATTGGCTCATCTGTGATCGGGAGGACAGTGACTCTTGACATCAAGAAGGACGAAACCCCAAAACTCGATACTAAGTGAGGGACAACCACAGTTAGGTGCAGAAGACCGTGTGGGTGAATGAGAAGGACCTGTGGATCGGGTATTTTCACAGGGATTCCATTGGGAGTCCAAAGAGCTAACTAGGCTCGAAGAGGGGTTTAGAACGATCCTGTGAGTTGGCGAGGAGTTTGTCGGAGGAGGTAGCTCGCATCTGCATCAAAAATGGTTCTGAACAATTTGGAAATTTACGAAGGTTATATAAACTATGTAAAATACAATGTAAATGTAAAGATGAATTAGACAAAAAAAGAAAAAAGAGAGAATTAAATGAAATAAAAAAATGAATATGAGAGAAGGTTGAGTGAGGGGAAATGAAGGATCATGGTAGTTGGTCTTCCCCTTAACCCCAAATATCCCTATTTCTCTCATGAATTTCACTCTAAATGGGTATTTTTCCAAGAGAGGAAGAGGCATAGAGAGCCAAGAGTTGTGTGTACCATAGATTGTTGAAATGAAATATTGAGCCCCCCATTTGAAGTTGGTTTTCCCATTTTGGTTTCTAAGGTAATTTTTTTTTGTTCATAGTGATTGATGTTGTGTATATTTTTGTGAGAATATCTAGTGTTTGATACTAATTTTATTCATATTAATTTGTTGCTTAGTCATTTCATAGGTTAATTCCATGTATGATTTTCTTCCTTACATTTAAATTACATTCTGTAATTTCATTAATGGTATCAAGAGCATTTTTTCTAAGTTTTTATTCAAAAATAATGTTATCCATACATCCTAAATGAATGCAACAACCATGAATTTACCTCTGTCTATTTTTTTCGATCTCAAGATCAAAGACTTTAAGGAAAGAGTTGTTTCTCTAGTTTCCATTTTTTCCCCTTGTATTCAACAATTAAAATTTATCTTTGTGTGTTCTAAATCCATTGGGAATACCTAATATTTCACTACTTGGATGCTTCCTTCCTCCGATGGGTTGTTGGTTGTTTTACATAGGTTGTATCACCATTTTTTTGTAGAGATGAGGTCATATGGGACACACACAGGATGTACATGTTGTTTATGAGATGCCTCTTGTTCCCTGGATCATAAATTAATTTCCTGTGAATTTAAAATTGGTTGTTGGTCGATTTGGTTTGTTAATCGACCAAGATAGGGATAGATTCTCAAGGAATATTGTTATATACATACATATATCCTCTTTAACCACCATGGCCTCTAGGTTTCTCCTAAGATTACATGGAAATCATTCATAGTATTTCATCATAGTTATATATATTGTTATTCCGTTGATCATATTTTCTCTTAATATTAACAATTTTTTCAGTAGTGTGGAAGAAGAAGAGTGGTATCCATCTCATATCTACAACACAAACGCTAAGCGTACACCACGCAATGATGCAAATTTTACTTTTAGGAGTGTTCACAAAAAAATGGGAGGAAAATTCATGAGGTAAACCATCCTAAATTTTATGAGGCAAATGATGCTACCATTGAATGCAGACCAAGGAAGAGTAGAATCCAAGAGGCTAATGATATTGATATTGACAAGTGTGTAACTAGTACAATTTGTGATCCATCTTTTTCTAGTAGAGGATGTGAATACAATGGTATACAAGATTGCATGACATCTTGAGATCATGTTGGGCCTTTATATAGTAATATAGTAGATGATGATGTTTCCCCTTATAGTAGCATGATGGATAGACATAGTATAGAGTTAATAGAAATTTATATGGTACCCCCAAATGCAAAGTTGGTATAATGTCAATGAGAAGGCTTGTTCATTTCATGGTAGTCACACTAAAGTTAAATTTGAATTTATGTAGATATTGGTCATTATTTCCAGTGCTTTCAATAACCTATTGGGAAACCACTACATTTCCTTTTTCAAACAAATCTTAGGCATCCATCTCTTCAAAAATTGACAGATGAATAGAGTCCTAACTCATCTAGGTAGTGGCTCTCAAGACTAGTATAAGTATTCTTTCTATAGGTTACATGGGAAAACGGGCTATTCAGAGTTGGAGGACCTGACATAGTGGTTTTTGACTCACTAGGAATATCACCAAATATTTACCATTTCTAGATAGTTGTCATTGTGTGTAGGTTACAACTAATAGAAGGCCTTGTATTCGTCATATTGAATCCTAAACAAAGTTCTTCCCAAACAAATTTAGAGGTTTATTATTGTTGCATGTTTCATCAAAGCTAGAGAATCCTGATAAACAACCCTGAATATATATTATGTATATCCTTGTACAAGGAAAAGGAACAAAGGCATGGTTTCCTTTAGAAGACAAAGCCCACTATCTATGTTTGATAAAGAGCATATTTTTTAAATTTCTTCAAATGATCCATGTTGGTGAAGAAAGAAAGATATAATTCCCCCATTTACATATCATAAGGTATCAGATAAGTTGCATCCTTTACTATGACATAGCTTCCATAAATTTGAATATGACATTGTAGACCTCAACATGGTTAAATGAATAAATAAAAGTTGTAATATTTAAGGGCTAGACAAACTTAACTTCAAGGAGAGAATGATCACTTGAAGGAGAAATTACAAATGTTCAACCAGATAATGGAAGAGATGGATAATAACCTTGATATATCTACCAAACTATTTCCAATGATAAAGAAACAATATTATGAATGTCAATACTCCCCCACTATGGTTATGGAAGATTGGGATAAGCATAGATTTAATATTGTACACTTGGGAGAGAAGGTCAATTAGTTGTATAGATGGTAAGAAGATAGGATCACTCAGATGATGGATCAGATGCAACAAGAGTTGGTAGAGAAGTAGGAGGCCTTGGAAAATCTCCAAGTAGTTTTCTAAGAGCACCGAGAAGCAAGGTCATTCCATTGCCACTATCAAATCTAGCACCATGAGAAAGACCACTCTAGTCATTTCAACTTCCATAAACATTTCTCAAGAATATCTTGGTGAATTTGAAAATCATACCAATGGAATTGGGCCCAATATCCTAAGGAAGATGGGCTATGATGAACAATGGCTAGCAAAAATAAAACAAGTCATCTTGAGCCCCATTATAACTACACCATTGGTCAAGCATGAAGGCCTAGGATTATATGGTAGAAGTGAAATCCATGACCGTGAAGACCAATTTTTTTAAGGTGAAAGACATGCCAGAGTTGGTATATTCATTAGGAGAAAGAGTTGCGGTAAGAAAAGGTGGAAGCCTACTACCACCTCATCCTTCTTGTGGTGGATTGAATAAGGGAGGTGATGAGAATATATATAAGACTCATCCTACACAATCACTCATAAGAAGTGGAAAACCAATTAGTCATGGAAAGATGAAGAAGAGGACCAAGAGATATTCATCAAACAAGACATTCCCTACTTGTCACTAGTACAATAAGAGAAGCCATAGCACTATGAGTTGTTGGTACTCAAAGTCTTGTTCATTCTATGGGAAGAAATGTCACCTTTATACATATTTCTAGGAGAAGCAAGATATATGCCAAAATAATGAATGATTTCAAGGAGGAATGAAAATAATACTTCTCTAATCATTCTCTAATCCAACAATGAACTTAGACGCACATGGAGAGGAGGAGTATGATAGGAAGTCCTTGTAGTAGAAACATTAACGTTTTCCACAATTTCAAGATGAATGGACAATGGGAAGAAAAGTTCTAACTTCACCCAGAGCATCACCTCATAAACCACCCCAATAAGATAAGGGTGTGAAGAGTGAATATTATACAATATGAAGAGTTTCCTACATATCCCATTAAAGGAGAAGAAGTTTTCCAAGGAGAGATAAAAACATAGGAGTTCTTAATCACCATCAAATAAGAAAGAGAGTTTATGCCAAMAACCAATGACACACCATCAAATTTCTTCCTRCAATCTTCCAAGAGAAGTTTTCCTTATTSAATATGTTTYGTAGACTAGTGTAAGGAGGTTAATTAMCTTTGGAGTATTTCTTGATAACTCCATGATGTGMWTGCAATCATGTGCAGGAACTAGAGAGTTTTTTCCATGTTGGGAAGAAAACCATCCTAGAAAGAGAATGAAATCTACACTTCCTTTTGTGGGATTAATATGTGATGGCATAGMATTTTGGGTCACACTGAACATAGACCAAAAATTGACTTATCTTTATTAGCTACCAAGATAGATTGTCTCCAACATTGATAGGGAGACAAGAATGGATTTCAAGTGTAGAGTTCATATTTGGAGATTTCTCAAAGATAAGAGTTATTAAGAAGAATTTTTCATTGTGGGAACAAGTGAGATAGGAAGAAAATCCAAATCCATAGCTAGGGACCAAATCCAATAGAAAATATCCAAAGCCACGAGAAAGAGTTAGACTTGTTTCTAGGATCCAAATTCAAAGCCACATTCTAAAGAAGTAGACAAAAGGTACATTGATCTAGAATGGTTTCCTTCAAGATTTTGGATACAATCCTCTCAATGGGGAGGTGTGATCCGAAATGGATCCAAATCGACGAATGGGTGGAAGACTTAGTACCTATAAGAGACTATTTGGAAATTTATGAAGGTTAGATAATCTATGTAAAAGAAAATGTAAATGTAAATAGGAATGGGGAAAAAAGGAAAAAAAGAGTGAGAAAAATAGAGAATTAAATGAAAGAAGAAAAATGAATAGGAAATAAGGCTAGAGGAGGGGAAATGAAGGTTCATGGCTATTGACCTTACCCTTTACCCCAACTCTCCCTATTTCTCTCATGAATTTCACTGTCAATGGGTCTTTTTCCAAGAGAGTAAGAGGCATAGAGAGCCAAGAGTTTCTTGTACCATAGATTGCTAAAATGAAACACTGAGCCCCCCATTCGAGGTTGGTTTTCCCATTTAGGTTTATAGGGTAAAATTTATGATTTCACCGTGATTGATGTTGTGTGTATTGTTGTGATAGAGTCTCATTTGTTTGATACTCCTCTAATTCATATTAATTCATTTACGGGTCATTTCATGGGTTAATTATGTGTACAAGTTTCTCCCTTACATTTAAATTGCATCTTGTAATTTCATTAATGGTCTCAAGAGGATTTTCTCTAAGTTTTTATTTAGAAAACATGTTATTCATACATCCTCAACGAATGCAACAACCATGAATTTGTCTTCATCTATTTTTTTCCATCTCGGGATCAAAGGCCACAATGAAAGAGTTGTTTCTTTAGTTTCCATTTGTAGGCCCTTATATTCAGCAATTAAAATGTATCTCTCTATGTTCTAAAGTCATTGGGAATAATTTGGTCATTTTCCCACTTGCATGATCCAAATATTTCACTACCTTGGCAGTTCCTTCCTCCCACGGGATATTGGTTGTCTTGCATAGTTCGTACAACCATTTGTTTGTAGAGGTGAGGTCATATAGGCCGCACATAGGTCATACATGTTGTGTATGAGCCACCTCTTGCTCCATGTACCATCGATTAATTACCTGGCCATTTAAAATTGTTTGTTGGTTGATTTGGTTTGTTGATTTACCAAGATAGAGTCAGCTTCACAAGATTTTTCAATATATACATACATAGAGCCTCTCTAACCACCATGGCCACCAAATTTATCCTAATCTTACATCGATAGCATTCATAATATTTCGACATAGTTACATCTATTATTGGTGTGTTGATCATATTTTCTCTTAATATAAACAATGTTTGTAGTATCATGGAAGAATAAGAGTGGTATATGTCTCATATATACAACTCGATCACTAATTGTACACAAGACAATCATGTGAAATGTACTTTTGAGAGTGTTCACAAAAAATATTGAGGAAATTTCATGAGGTAAACCATACTAAATTTCATGAGGCAAATAATTTTGTAATTGAATGCATACTAAGGAAGAGGAGAATCCAGGAGGCCAATGATACCAATATTGACAAGTGTGTAGCTATAAAAATTTGTGATCCATCATTTTCCAATAGAGGTTTTGAAAACAGTGGCATGGTAGATTTCATGAAATCTTTAGATTATGTTGGGATTTAATATAGTAATACAGTAGCTAATGATGTTTCCCCTTCTAGCAGCATGATGGAAAAACATAGTCTAGATTTAACAAACATTTATAGGGTGCCCTCAAATTCAAAACTAGTATCATATCGATGAGTAGGATTGGTTGTTTCATGGTAATCACACTAAATTTCAATTCAAAATGATATAGACATTGGTCATTATTTCTAGTGCTTTTAGTATCCTATTGGGAAACCACTACATTTCCATTTTCAGACAAATCTTAGGCATCCATATCTTCAGAACTTGACATATGAAGTTAGTCCCAACTCAGCTAAGTAGTGGCTCTCAATACTAGAAGAGGTTGTCTTTCTACAGGTTACATGAGACAACAGGCTATTCAAAGTGAGAGACCTAACATAGTGGTTTTTGAATCACTAGGAATCTCACATATTATTTACCATTTCTAGATAGTTGTTATTAGGTGTAGGTTACAACCAAGAGATGGCCTTTCACTCATCAAGTTGAATCCTAGATATATTTCTTCCCAGACAAATTCACAGGTTTATTGTTGTTGTAGGTTCACCAAAGATAGAGAATCTTGATAAACAACCCTAAATAGATATTATAGAGATCCTTGTATAGGGCCAAGGAACAAAGACCTAGTGGCATTTTAGAAGATAGATCCCTCTATCCAAGATTGAGATAAATAACATATTTTTTAACTTCTACAAAATATTTGTGTTGGTGAAGCGAGTGGGCTTAAATTTAAATTACTGTAAAACCTTGAATAAGATGTTGCATGTAGGATATATTCCCTCATTTTCAATTGATTAATTAGATATTGGTGTAAGGTGTTACCCACCAAATCCATTCATGGCTAGAGACAATTTAGGAAAATTTTCCTAGCTACTCATGATAATTATCAATTGGAAGCATTGTTTTGTGAATTAGATGAGTTTCATAGAAAGAAAATTGAGTGTATTGAATGCTCACATATATGTGATATATCAGGCTCACATATATGTGATCATGCTCACATATATGTGATCAGGCTCACATATATCACAT
>JZKD02S0800035.1:23725-40343 GCA_000966675.3 Picea glauca
CATCAATCAAACCAAACCATTTACATCAATGACATATGATCCAACAATATCCCAAGTAATCAAACCATTGGCATCAATGACAAACCATTGGCATCAATGAAAACATGATCCAACATTTCCCTACATTCCAATCTTGCATTATTAACCATCTATTTGTCAACATTATTCCTTAGGTTCTATCCCACCAGGTTGCGACATTAGTCTTTCTCTCTATTGCACGTCGTAATGTAGTGCCTACCTTACATGGGCTGCCTTATTTATCATTCCCTTTTCCATTTGGCGCCCATGCTGGATTTATCCATAGGCCCATGAACTCTTATTTAGCAATGCCATGACTTAAAAGTTGAGACCTCATGCTTCTCTCTTAATCTTTTTCTGACCATGTCTTGAAGGGGTTTAGGTTATTTTTGTTTCTTTATGGTTGCATGTTCTTATTGACCACTTGTGTCCCGGTGCATACTACTATGCTGCCATTTCCTTGATCATGCTTATTACCATTGTAGTCACTATTGACCATTTGTCATTTGTATCCATTTGCCTTCGTTTTGGGACCATTTATAACAATGAGTGGACATTACTTATGAAAAACATTTTTGGCATTTGTTTTGCATAGGTCTATTCCATATGCTTGGAATCTAAATGCATGCCATTGAGCCCCTTGTTTTCTCCAATGTAGCATACTTTTGTCTCTTATATGGCATAAAAAACGACAAAATGATATGAATCTATTTAATGAAAGGCTAAGATCAATCTACTTATGATAATTTAAAAAAAAAGTGTCATCTTACATGAAGTGGACATATCTCCGAGTGGAATTAGATTCCTTGAATACGAAAACAAGTGTTTGAATTTTGAAAATGAAAGAATGGATTGCACGTTGAAGTAACCACCTTACTAAGTTGTCTGGAACAATTAATGAAAATGTATGAAAATGTAGTATATGGGATCATTCAGCGAGTGTCCATCCAAGCGATCACCTCAATCACCCTCTACTAAGTTGTCTCAAATGATAATTGAAAATACATTCAAGCGATCAGGCGGTGCACAGCCAAGCGTTCACCTCAGTAATCCATTCAGGCGATGCACAACCATGTGACTTATAAACGATGAAGTCAATAGTCAGCAGCCATTCAGGCAGTGCACAACCAAGCATTCACCTCAGCCAAGAAATTTGATTCACTACAGACACCATTGTTTGTCATATACTAGATTTTTTCATATTGAAAAATCAACAACTTCTGAATTATTCCATATTGAAAACTCAATTGTTATTGAAATTTTCTGAATTATTTCATATTAAAAACTCAACGATTACATAGCACTCTAATAGTTTATTTACAATAGACTTCAGTATTTGTCATATACTCAATTATTCCATATTGAAATTAACTATTATTGAAAATTTCTGAATTATTCCATATTAAAAATTCAACAACCACATGAAATATGTGGTACACTGAAAATTCAACGGTTATTGAAAAATTGAATAGTATGGAATAAGTGTGAAAATTCCTTGCATGAGCACGATGTCAATGATTGATTGACTACCGACTCCGTTGTTTAAAAAGTTACATTCTGTTGTCATTATTTACACAAACAATGTCTTTGATTAACTGCATTAACTACGATCGCAGAGACTTTTAATTAGTGCATATTCAAAATTTAAATTTTACTGTTTACGTTTTTATATTAAGAGATCCTAGTTCTTCCAGAAGAGATATGTCAACTTCACGTAATCATACTAATAAATTTATCTATAAATTTTAGTATTTATAATTTTTTTAACTTTTTAATGAAAAAATTAAATTATCTATAAGATTAATTAAAATCTAACCTTAAAAGAGGAAACCCATATTCATAATAGTTAAATCTACTTAAACTCTACAAAGTGTTGTTTCTATTGTTATTGTTATTATTATTATTAAATTGTAGATCTTAATAATAGCTATTTTTTTATTGTTATCTTTTTACATTTTTATTTTAGGGATTATAATCATTTTTTTATTAGTTTGATAATAGTGTATTTCCACATAAACTTGGAACATATTAAGAAACTGCTTATAAGAACAAATCAAATATTAACACATAGTATATTACTTGGTAAAAACCTTCAAAGAGGAAACTGGTCCACAACCCTACCCAAATGCTCATACTTGAGGCAATATATATTAATCCAAAAGTAAAATATTTTACATATGAGTTTCTCACAATCTATGCAAATGACCCTATATGATCATTAGATCGTCAATCAATTAGCTATGAGTTTCAAAGAGAAGATGAGCCATCAGATTACTTTATGTCTACAACATATCCTGATAACTACAAATGCATACTAGATAAAGAAACACACTAGTGGAACATACTTTACCTAAAGAAAAATTAGACTAAGTTGACCTTAACTAGCTTCTAAGTGTCTAAATATTTTAACATCCCCCCATAATAACAACATGGGATATGATTGAAGGATTTACAAAGGTCACACAATAGGAGAAGGAAGGAGGCATCAGAGTCTATCCTCGTTTAATGAAAACATCCTAAAATCCTAACATAGATTGAAGTTTGAAAAAACTTTGCTTTTGTAAGAGACTTTGTGAAAATGTCTACAATTTCATCATCTGCAGGGAAAAAAAAACACTTCCAAAACAAGATCCTAAATAAGATTTCTGATGAAGCACATGTGTAGCTTAGTGTGTAGGTCATTAACACAAAGAACAAGTATTATAATATGGTTACCTAATTTCTTGGTATAGACATTGGGGTTAAAATGACATCTGGAAAAGCTAGTGTCAAGAAGAAAGCTAACCATTTGTTGATGGGCGAAATTGTCCGTCCGTCAATTGAGAGAGTGGAACCGGTCCGGGGTTGTCTAAATAAACCAAGTTGTTTGGAATGAACCACCCTGACGGGTTTAACGGCTCCGTTGGCCGCTCTAAGGTCCTAAGAAAACCAAAGAGAAAACTAATCTAAACTAACTAATCTAACTAAAACAAATAGAACAAACTAAACTAACTAAAACTAACAAAACAAACTAAAATAACTAAATACAAGAAACTAAACTAACTAAAAGACAAACTAATACACTAATTTAAATAAAACAAACTACAATATAAACTAAAACTAATTATAAATTACTCTAACTATTCTATATACTAACTACTAGTTACTATTACAGTAACTCAAATAATTAACTGTTTAATTACTAATTATATTACAGCTTATTCACAAATATACACTATACACAATTGACAGATTTAAATAAAACCTGTAAAATTGATGTATTTTCTGCCCTAAGACAGCCAGGAATATTTTTCGACTTTTTGATTTAATGAGATGAATAAGAAATAGAAATACTGAAATTAAACGATCTAATATATTTAATGAAATTAAACGATCTAATATAATAATTCTAACTAAACTAATATCTAAATTAAACTACTAATAAAAACAGTAAACAAACAAGCGCCTAACTGACCTGGAAGCGCTCCTGATTTGTCTTGCGTATGATGACTTCGAAGTTGGTCGAAGGAAGTAAACTCGCACCGGTTAGTCCAAAATCTTTTCGTAAACGATTAGCTGCGCTGCTCTTTGAGTGGTTTACAGGACAAACAAAACATAAAAAATCATAACAATTTTATGATTATAAATCTCTCCAATAAGGGAAACCTGTTATGCAAAAACTTATATTTGATATTTCAACTTATGAAGAAGATAAACCTGTCATTCACAAACTGAATTAGACAATTGTTATATCTTTTATACACTTGGAAGAAACCAGATATGGATTACAGTGATTAAAATTATATCATTTGCACATGATTAAGATATCTAAAGTAGTCATTAACCGGATACAAATTGATATACACAACATGAAACAAAATATTGATTTAATGAGAAGCTAAAGCTGTGACAAAACACCAAATTCTGCTTCAGTTTGTATTAAAATTCCATATCCTTGTTCTCCCACGAATGAGGATGAACATTATTACAAAAATCATAAGTATATATAAGTCTCTCCACAGGGTAAAACCTCCCTGTGGATAATATCAAACAGTTTTACATAATTTGGGAGATATCCCAAAATCAACTAAACTAGGAAACTGAAATGCAAGTGAAATCTTTCAAATATCCCCTAACTGCTCATCATATCCACTGCAATTTCGAATTCATCTGCAATAGATCAAACATATCAAGTTAGAAAGATATTTCATTAGAAAAACAATAAAAATTTGACTCTACAGACTTAGCTACAGAATCATCTGATTCTGTAGCTAGTCTAAAATAGCATACATGATCAGATAGAAATCAAATCAAATCTTTTTAAAATAATCCAAACCAATCTTCTTTCAATAAACATAGAAAACGAATCACTAATGATTCAAATGATTTTATTATTCAAATTAAACAAAATAAAAAATGATTCAATGGAAAACAGGGGTAAGAATACTCTGTTTTTCTTTCACCATAAGATCGGGTCAAACAGTAACAAGACTGTTCCATATCACATGAAATCCATAGTGATTCATATCGTGTGTGATACGATGTAATCCAACACCATCATAATCCATTTCGTTATGGCTATAATAATGCATCATAAGATTCATGTCGTTTTGATTAAATACAAAGATGGCAAGACTGTTACGATCATGGGTAAATATAACAACATAATGTCAAACAAAATTTGCCATAGATTCCAATCGTTGGGCTTTACACAGTCAACAGGTAGGATCAAATGATGATCACAACCATCAGCAAGCCAACATAAATGATAATCGTAAACTGGGTAACAATCAAAACAAATCGTGACTGAGTTAAGAATAGAAACAAATCGCACTCCTGGGTATAGTCACTTTCGTTCCTCAAATCAACTTGTAACAGAATATTCATTGCTAATACAAATCCAATCAATAACAGGGTCGATTCAACAGCAAACCAAAACGAATTAACCAGCTGTGTTCCACATAACTGTTACAAATTGAATGCATTCATGATTTGGGTGAAATCATATTAACAACAATCCAAACTATATTCGAGTTGGTCGAAAGTCACATAGACATAAAACCGTAACAGTTGACCATATTACAATCGTTACCAATCATAACACATACATTATAACGAAAGCAAAACGAAATGTGATCGTGTTCAGAATCGAAATAGGAGAAACAACTTGCGTCTATAACAGATACAAACGACTCCAATTGACAGAGCGTTCATTTTAACTAAGATCAAACAACTCAAATCCAAATCAAATCAAATCGTATCGATTAAAATCTAATCGAAACTAAACAGGATTCCATTCAGTCAAAGCAAGGCTGAGTATACAATGTAACGAAACCAATTAATGCTGAACAGAGCTATTCAAACCAAACTTGAATTGTTATATAAATTCATACTATTTACAAAAATGATTGATATTACACATACCTGTGTGACGAGACTAACCAACTACGCCAGCTTAGAATTCACAACCGCTGTAGCTGACTCCACATTTTTAAATAAGATAGAACCTGTCGTTCTTTGTCTTTTATCAGTGGTCTGTAACTCAGCCTTTTGACGGGTAACCAGTGTAACTTGGTCTTCCAAAGATTTAATCTTTGACTGTAGCATCGACACATCAAGATAGTATCTCTCTAACCATGAGCCACACCAATCATAGGGTGGCACAGTAGACTTCGACAGAGCAGGAGAGGGTTTAGATATATGACCGGGGGTTTCACATGGAAGCTTAATGCCAGGGTAATCTGGGTTGTTTTGCAAGCAAGGTGGTAGGTTTGACACGAAGTCGTATGAGGGTTTGGTAGACAGAACTTCCAAATAGGGATACTCACTTGCCAAAAAACATTCAACCTCTGAATCAGAGTCCTCGCTCAACATAATTGGGTCAGGATTGACAGGGGGTTTCGGTTTATTCCTCGCTATTCGAGAGATTAGTCACGCATTCTTTTTTCCTTTGGCATTTGCAGTAGGTTTGGCTTTAGGTTTCTTGCCCACAGTCTTAACAGTTTCAACATCCTTGGTCACAGAGTGGGGTAGGTCGATAGGTGAGTCGGGTAAGGATTTAGGTAAAAGGATACTATAAGGTACCGGGGGCACAGACTTGTCCTCGGTCACCATAGGTTTGTCAACCTGTGGTGGGTTTGAATCCACAAAATTATTGCGCGCAAGAAAATCATCCCAACAGTCTCGGTGTAACCCCAGATGACAAACAACAATCATTTTAACCAGCCCATAGTGAAAGAGGCTGCTATCAGCCTGGTTTCTTTTATATTTCTTAGACATTTTGAACAGGCTTCTATGCAGATAGTATGGCATATTAAGCTCGAAACCCATAAAAACCATAATTGACGAAGGTGGTGTAAGAAAACAAACCCATACCGACCCTCGCAGATGATGAACTTCTTGATAATCATCAACAAGTCATGTCATTGCTGTTTCAGCATGGTCACCGACAAACCCTTGTCACAGGAGCTAACCTTACGCGACTGAAAGAGAAAAGTCCAAGGGAATTATTCTACCTTGCAGTTTTTGGACCATCTCTGCCCAATGATAGGTAAACCCATAGCTAAACTAAGAAATTGCTCGTCAATTTGCAATTGAACATCCCCAACCTTGGCTTGACAGCCATCAAAGGTCAATGCGAATTGCCTAGCAACGCCGAGGTTAAAACCATCAAATTTCTGTATGAACGAGAGCCAGCCAAATTCCTCAAGGTCACCATGGGCACTGTCAAACATCAACAGAGCCTGGCTACCATTCGGTTCAGCCCTCACGACTTGAGCCATGGTGCGAGCACATGGTGAGGGTTTGGGTTGAAAACACCAGCATATAGAGTCATTCGGTGTAACCACTATGAACGATCAAAGGGGAGGCATTAATGTGCGCATGTGAGGGTGGTGGAATCACTTACCGCCATGCAAAATATTAATTGCAAAGTACAAACGGCGTATTAACCCTCTGTTGAAACAATCATAACATATTTTAAATCATATTATTCAGCCGACCCAAAAATCAAACGATAAACGAATGCGCCATTGAAACCATAAATATTCAAATGTGAAATCAAACCCATATGTTTAACCAACGCGCCACTGCATAATCAAACATTTTAATCAAAGGTTTAAAACATTGCGACAATCATTTGCATAAAATCAACAAGGCAAGAATTATAACAATAAGGATCACATCATATAAGACAAAGTAAACTATGACCCCTATGTAATTCATAAAAATAAGTAAAACCCATAAATTTTTATGCTCAATGCCTCACCAATTAAATAAAAATCAAGTTGCGCAATTAAAGTAAGAATAGGCAATAGGGACAGTTCGTAAATTTCTTAGCCACTTAACAATAATCCAAAGGTAAGTGCCATTAGAAATATCAATAAAAGATCATGACAGTTCGAGTAACGATAGAGGAGTTTTCACGCTTACAGTCGTGAAAACTAAATGGAGACCAATTTGCAAATGTCGCAAAGAATGAAAATGTCACCTATTTGCAAAATGCGACGACAATTTGAAGTTCAGAAGACACAGGCGTAGGCAGCGTATAGGGAAATGGAAAAAATTGAATTGGCTGCCAACAATGGTGACACACTGGGAGAAGCAGTTATCTCTGTCAAAAGAAATAAATTCAGATTAGGACAGCAAAGAAAATTTCAACTCAAAAACAACCATCAGAAAATTGCACAAACATCATCATTTACCATATTTTCCAACGCTGTTTTAAAAGATGAAAACTAATAACAGTATTAAGATCAGTAAGTCACGATATTAATGATAAAATCTTCAATACTGTTGGCATGGCCACTACTACCAGCAGGCGTCCATAGCCTCGACAGGGTTTCCATTTAACCTGCTCTGACATCTGTATCCTATCAAGAAGTTCTAGATCAGAATAAAGGACATTAAAGAGGTTTCTCTTATAATAATTTTTTACAGATTTTCATGTACCTGACATTGCTTCGCTGCCAGCGGGCCTGTTCAGTACCCCGACGAAGTTGTCTTGGCGTCATGCTTTCATTTACCCGCTGCCAGCGGACTTGTTCAGTATCCCGACGGGTTTACAAACACTTCCCACAGCTCTTATTAACCATTTTATTTTGTTTTTCTTTTAAAGATATATAGCTGAGCGGGGTGACACTGAAAGTATTGATATTTTAACATATTTTTTTTTGGACCTCATCAGAATTTTTTAACACTGTCCTTTATTCATCTCTAGAGATGTTTTGTTTACAAAAACAACTTCTACGACAGGGAGACATAATTTGAGTCATTCCTTTACAGAAAAGGGACATCGTAAAAAGATAATAGATGATCATGACAAACTTTGCTTAGAGATTGAAATTAGTAAACTTCTTTCAAACAACAAAATTTTCCAACATAAATATCAGTTTTAGAAATATATCACTGATGTTCGTACAATCTTTTAGAAGTTATTTCAGCGAACAATTTTTTTTTTATGGTCTTTGTCTGAATGGATCAGTACTCAAGTATGCATATTTTTCAAAAAACACCAACAAACCGATCAATTCAAATCAAAATCAAAATAAAAAACAAACGAAAAATACAAACAAAAGCAATATTTGCATAATATACAAGGGTAGTTATCAGGCAAAGTATCTTTTCAGGGCTTGGCCATTCACCGGATAGGTGTCAAGCTGCCCTTCAAGATTCTGTAATCGAAAGGAACTAAGACCCAACTTTTCAGCAATCAAAAATGGCCCAAGCCATAAATTTTGAAACTTGGTGTGCTCACCCTTTCCTTCATGTGGTTTGTCCCACTTTAAGACGAGATCGCCTACTTCAAAATTCCTATCAGAAGAAGAAGTAGAATCAAACCAGCTTTTAATCAATTGTTGATGCTGATCTAACTTACGCTTAGCTTGAGTTCTTACTTCTTCCAACTTCATCAAAGCGTTAATGCGGCTTTCTAAAGGAGGACAATCTTCTTCTTGGACTTGTTGTGACAATTGAAGTGAAGGAAGAAGAATGTGAGGTGGCAGAATGGCTTCTCTGCCATAAACAAGAAAAAAGGGGGGGTTACCTATAGCAGCTTTGGGTATCACCCTATCATCCCATAGTGCATTCAACAGTGCATTGTGCCAGTTTTTGTGATTTTCAGCCACGGTTCTCTTGATAATTTTGATCAAGTTCTTGTTTGTTGATTCTGCTAAGCCGTTGCCCTTGGGGTAGTAACTAGCAGAATATTTCATCTTTATTCCTTTCTCCAAAGAGAACTCACTCATCTCTAGAGAAGAAAAGTATGAAGCGTTATCAAAGACTAAACAATCAGGGATACCGAAACGAGTGATGATATTCGAGTTCAGAAAAGCAATCACCTGACTTGTGTTAACAGTTCTTAGCGCGGTGGATTTAGACCAACGAGTAAAGTAATCAGTGGATGTCACAATATACTTGTGCTATTGTGAGGATGGAGGGTTAATAGGACCTATGATATCAAGGCCCCATTGCTGGAAAGGAGAATCGACTGAAACGGGTTGCAAGGGAAAGGCTGGTTTTTGCAACCGCCTTGATTCTTTCTGACAGATAATACATTTACGACACAAAGCATAGGCATCCCTAAAAAGCGTGGGCCAGTAGTAACCAGCTCTTAAAACCTTATGAGTAGTGGTATCACCACCGAAGTGACCACCAGCTTCTCCTGCATGCAACTCAAGCAAGACTTTTTCTGCTTCGTCTTTTTCAATGCAACGCATTAGTACGCCGTCAAAATTATGACGAATTAGTATACCATTAACTAGATGAAAGGAGGCAGACTTTAGTCTCAATGCTCTTCTCTTAGCAGGGTCGAGGTGGTGGGGTGCTGATCCATGTTCAAGACAGTATCTAATATTTTCGTACCAAGGACTTACAAGGCTTTGTGTGCAACAGATCAAACTCTGATCGCGTTGATCTAGGTTTGACGTATCACTATCTTCTTGTTGTCCTATTTCTGAATCAACAACCAACTTACACAACCCTTGGCCTCTCACGATCTGTGCTGGGGTAATCTCTAAGTCATACTCCTGCAAGGAGGTGACCCAGTTGGCTCTCTTCTCTCCTAACTCCTTTTGCACTAACAAGTTCTTTACGGCAGGGTAGGGGACAATGACCTTCGTCCTTGACTTCAAGAGATAGGATCAGAAATTCTTAACTGCTTTGAAAATAGCGTAGGCTTGCCGATCAACCACTGGATAGTTAAGTTCAACACCTTTGAAAGAAGAGCTCATAAAGGCGATGGGTACTTCGTTGTTCTCAGAATTCTTCTGAGTTAGGACTATGGCATAGGAACGATCATAGGCAAAAGTATAAAGTGTAAAGTCTTGAGAGAAATCAGGGCTCATGAGAGACGGAGCGTCTATTATGGCCTTCTTTATGTCATTAAAATCTTGATTTTTTGTGGGTCCCCAATGATATTGGGTGTCTTTCTTAATCAGATTCTGGAGAGGCCTGACCATTCCGGAGAAGCTGGGGACAAATCTTCTCACGAAATTAATCTGGCCTAGGAAAGACTACATGGATTTTTTGGAGGTAGGTGGGGGAAGTTTAGTGATGACTTGGGTCCTCTCGGGGTCAATAATCATTCCATCACTAGACACGATGAATCCTAGGAGTTTACCCTGTTCTACTGCAAAGATGGACTTCTTGGGGTTCAAGGAGATGTTGTATTTACGAAATCGTAGCAGAACGGCTCGTAAGTGAGCTAGATGATCGTCTTTGTTTTTAGAATACACGGTCACATCATCTAAGTAAACCACTATGGAGTGATTGATTAAGCCTCTAAAAGCAATATCCATTGCTCTCTGAAAGGTAGCACCAGCATTAATCAATCCAAAGGGCATTTTGTGATAAGCATAAGTGCCCCACGGGGTGCGTAAGGTAGTTTTTAATTGGTCCGGAGGAGACATCAAGACTTGGTTTTATCCAGAGAAACCATCCAGTAAAGATAGCCTCTCGGAACCAGATACTTTTTGAAGAATCTATTCCATGGGAGGGACAGGATAATTATCTTTGTCAGACGCTTTGTTGAGGTTTCATAAATCGACACAAAGCCGAATTTCCCCATTTTTCTTCCGAACTAGGACGAGGTTGGATACCCATTGAGTGTGTCTAACAGGAAAAATTATTTTAGCACTTAGGATTTTATTCAATTCTTTTTGTACGGTCGGTTCCAGTTTATGATGCATTTTCCTCAGTTTCTGTTGGAAGGGTAAGGTTTGGGGCTTCATCAGGATGACATGCTGTATAATATTAGGATCGAACGTTTTAGGATCATCGTAAGTCCATGCAAAGACATCCTTGAATTCTTTAAATAATTTAACAAAAGCAGCTTTTTCTTATCTTGAACATCCCAAGCCTAGATTGATACACTGAGGATTTTCACTAGTCCCTAAATTGACTTTTTCATAAGATAATGAGGAACTATTTGTTTTGCAATTGACCATCTTTTTAAATTTATCTTCAAAATCATAAAACTTTTCTAATCTAACAACAGATTTGGGTATGAAATTTACCATGTCCGATAGAGCTTCAGGAGATTTCAGATTAGGTATTACCGTAAAGTTGTGCAAATTGTCGTCACGCGTTTGTTCATCTATCACTGCACCTTGAAAGGTTTCTTCCATGTGCAGAAAGTTAATGATCTGTTGATCATCGTCAAATACTCTCAAGTTTGTGATATTGTCAGGAATATATGGTTGAAACAATAGCTCCACGGAGAATGCGTTTGGGGATAAGCCTTCTGTAGGAAGAAGTTTAGAGGCAACATTAGCTAGTAGATCTGCTTCGACATTGTTTAATCTAGGAATGGAATTTATATTAAAAGCAGAAAATTTGTTCATTAAACTCCATACCTCATACTGGTAACTTTTGAGATGGGGGGAAAGACAGTGTATAGAGTCTCTTACCTGTCTAACCACTATTTCAGAGTCGCCAAATACAACCAGATTTTGAATGTTCATGTCCAAGGCTTTTCTGAGACCTTGTAGTAAAGCCTCATATTCTGCAATATTGTTTGTACATTCAAATTCTAGTCTACAAGCCATTAATGTCTTATTACCTGCCGGATCGATAATGATGCAGCTTGCACCAGCTCCTTCTTTGGACTTGGAACCATCGAAATATAAAGACCAAATTTGATTTCTATCAGGCTCATGGATCTGTTGTATAGGAGTTGTCGGTTGCACGTATTCTATGATCTCGGATTGCTGTTGTGGATTGTTGATAGGTGAAACTTCAGCCATGAAATTTCTGAAGAAGGTGTCCATCCCTTGGACTTTAGGTGAATCAGTAGGAGGTGTGTATGGTTCATTAGGGTCGTTCAATTCTGTAACCGTGAACTTAAGGTAATGCTCACGGTTCACTCTGATCTTGTTGGGCTTACCATTTTCTGGAAGCCATAAATGAGACCAGTCCGTCGTGAAGTAACCATGCAGCTGCTCCGACCAGTCCCTTCTCAAAAACATTCCATACACTTCTAGGATATCCACCACAATTATATCAATAACCTGATGAACCTTTGGGTTAGACAATAATCTAATCAATACATTTTTTAGTTCGCCTATAACTTTAACATCTGTTCGATCAAGTTGTATGATTTTCAAATAATATGGTTCTACTTCAGCATTAATCTTTTGGCAGACAGACCAAGGCATCACATTTGATGATGCTCCTGAGTCAACCATACAATTATGCACATTTCTGTTGAAGATTTCGAAAGTTAAAAGAAAAGGAGGTACATTCCTACGAGTATTTAGAGTAGTAGCTTGTGGTTTCTTACTCGCAGTTTCTAATGCTACTTTATCTACATTATTCACATTATTTACATTATTATTTACAGGAGTTACAGGAAGGCTTCCTTTGTCTTGAGGATCAAGATTTTTTTTAGTGGAAGTCTTCTGTGGGACTTTGCTTTGCACAACCTTGTGACCATTTGAATTACCATTCTTGCCATTTTGTGAAATATTTTGCAACATCTTCTGTAACAAAAATGGAAACTTCAACAACTCATAAATGGAAATGTTAGCCCTTAATTTTTTTAGATCTTCAACAACATCATAATCTAATTTAGGACTGACATTACTCTGTTTAATCTCTGCTGACTTAGATGGTTTTGGAGATAGAGTTGTAGTGTTTTCGGCAAGAGGTTTATTTGTTGTCTTACTCCTAGTGTTGTAAGGGTGAATAGTGTCGAAGTTGGATTGAAAGATGCTATCCGAGAAGTGTCCATAGATGTTTGGAGAAGACTCTTCTTCTTGAGTTGTTTCCTGCTCAACTTCCTCCTGAGGAACATCAGGGGGCATCAAGTTATCTTGGGCTTCTATAATTGTCTGAAGAGCACATTGCAAACTTTCTAGATTCAAGCCTTCGGAGTTTGGATTAGGCCGGTTGGTAGGAAAAGGTTTTCAGAAAGGGGGTTTGTAGGGCCCTTTACTCGAAGAATCTTCTTCAGTTGACCTTTTTAAATCTATAACTTGATTAGATAATTTTTGTACAACTTTAGTTAGATTTTCCAAATCAGAGTTTTCAGGTTGTGTTTTTCTTTGTGTAGGTCTGGGGAGGATCTCAATCTTCTTTTTGGAAGAGGAAACAGTCTCAGTTTCATTGCTAGAAGAGTCCTTAAGGCTAAGTATGTATTTTTCAATCTGAGTGGCCTCCTCAAAGGCTTCTAGCAATGTGGCCTTTTTAGAACGTTTGACCCAAATGGCTATATTTTGATGTAGAGCTTTAGTGTAGTAAGCTATTATAAGACTCTCAGCAGGCATAGAATCTGTGGGGATTCGATTTTTAAGCGTTAAGAATCTTTGATTGAAATCTTTAACCTTTTCTTTTGGGTTCATTTTTAAGCTCGAAAGATCCATGACTAAGACTTCTAGAGGTTTACCATCTCTGAATTTTTCTAAAAAACATGACTCAAACTTTTCCCAAGACACTATTGTATGGGGCTGTTGGGAAAAGTACCATGTGGATGCATTACCCTCAAAAGTGTAAGGGAGCAACCTACAGACAACGTCTTCGTGTTCAACGTTACAGAGTCTGATGGCTAACATAAATTTTTTGATATGATCTTCAACTATCTGTTTTGAATCGGGATCAAAATTAGGAATCCATTTCTCCGGGTGCTTAGGTAAAGGGTGTTGGGCTCCAGGTACAGCTACAACATCCTGGTCCAACCAGGGTCTAGCAGGGTTGTTCTGATTTTCCATTGGGGTAGTGGGTGTAGAAGGCTGAGAAGGTGAGTTGCCTTCGTCTGAAGAGGAATATCCTCCAGAAGAGGAAGGAGATGAGGGAGGTGGCGAAGGAGGTATCCCAGATCCTCCTGTAGCAGGATTTGTGTTTGGATCTTTAGGATTCACAGTGAGGTTAGTGTCACCTAACTGTTCTCTGATATCAGAGAAGTCTAAAGGTTGACCCCATGGACGGTTCGGTTGCCTCAAACTGGCTAAGGCACTATGTGTTTTAATAAGAGATTGGCGGACAATCTCTTCCAAGTCACCACCTGTAGGATTAGGGGTTGCTAGCTCAACTGTGATCTGTGGATATTCGGTTGAAGTAGTTACTGTTTGAAGGGGAATATTATCTTGTGAATGGCTTCTAGTCACTATAGGTGATCATTTAGGGGGAGGAGGAGTCTTGCGACCGCCTCGTGCCATTAATTAAGTTCAGGCCCTCCTTCTAGCGCCATTTTTTGACAGGCGAAATTGTTCGTCCGTCAATTGAGAGAGTGGAACCGGTCCGGGGTTGTCTAAATAACCCAAGCCATTTGGAATGAACCACCCTGACAGGTTTAACGGCTCCTTTGGCCGCTCTAAGGTCCTAAGAAAACCAAAGAGAAAACTAATCTAAACTAACTAATCTAACTAAAACAAATAGAACAAACTAAACTAACTAAAACTAACAAAACAAACTAAAATAACTAAATACAAGAAACTAAACTAACTAAAAGACAAACTAATACACTAATCTAAATAAAACAAACTACAATATAAACTAAAACTAATTATAAATTACTCTAACTATTCTATATACTAACTACTAGTTACTATTACAGTAACTCTAATAATTAACTGTTTAATTACTAATTATAATACAACTTATTCACAAATATACAATATACACAATTGGCAGATTTAAATAAAACCTGTAAAACTGATGTATTTTCTGTCCTAAGACAGCCAGGAATATTTTTTGACTTTTTGATTTAATGAGATGAATAAGAAATAGAAATACTGAAATTAAATGATCTAATATATTTACTGAAATTAAACGATCTAATATAATAATTCTAACTAAACTAATATCTAAATTAAACTACTGATAAAAATAGTAAACAAACAAGCGCCTAACTGACCTGGAAGCGCTCCTGATTTTTCCTGCGTATGATGACTTTGAAGCTGGTCGGAGGAAGTAAACTCACACTGGTTAGTCCAAAATCTTTTCGTAAACGATAAGCTGCGCTGCTCTTTTAGTGGTTTACAGGACAAACAAAACATAAAAAATCATAACAATTTTATGATTATAAATCTCTGCAATAAGGGAAACCTATTATGCAAAAACTTATATTTGATAATTCAACTTATGAAGAAGATAAACCTGTCATTCAAAAACTGAATTAGACAATTGCTATATCTTTTATACACTTGGAAGAAACTAGATATGGATTACAGTGATTAAAATTATATCATTTGCACATGATTAAGATATATAAAATAGTCCCCGGATGGGGTGTTATGTCAGCACACTCAGAGTACAAGTGGAGCGGGGACTTGGCCACGGGGCACGGAGCCATGTGATGGCCTCATGCCACCGCCTGCCAGTCCTCCACTACATTAAATCTCCCTTATGGCGATGGGAAGGCCATTCAATGCACGCACTCAGCCCCAGCTCGGCTTTATGGTGATCCTATCGATTATGCCGTATCATTCCTCCCACTGGTTCATTCGGCTCTTCCTCCCGCAGCCATGGCCACCCCCGCACTGTGACTTCTGGTTCTGGGTGGCTCCTCCCGCTCCACACCTCGGTGACCACCGCTCCGCGAATACCATGCCTCGACGCAAGGAATGCCTACAAGGGAGGCCGAGGCGGGCCTCTCCGTGGAGACCGCGCCGACCCTCCCTTTCTCCCTCCAATTCCCCTCCCCCAGGCACGGCTATTAGCCAAGCTGATTTTCATGACTCCACCTCTCTCAATCGGCCGCCTGTAAATTCTACATGCCAGGAACTTGTTCCTCGGCTTCCCAGCTCGATTTGGTGTCTCCTTTTCGCTCCAGTCCACTCTTCCAACCTGGTCTCTGCAAGAGCATTTGGGACCGACCAGCCTCCCCCCGAGCGACCACCTGAACACCCCACCACCCCCACCTCTGACTCAACCTCCGCCAAACCACTGAGAGACAAGCTAGCCATTCTTTATGACCTCATATTCGAGCTCCGTCAAGGGGTAGAGGACTTGCGGTTCAGGGTGCAGCTCACCGATGAAAAGGTGGCGCGATTCTTAAAGATCCTCTCCTCTTTATCAAAGGCCATGCTTTCAACCCCGGTCCCTCCCAAGGAGAGTGCAGTGCCCACTGAGGACATCCCAATGCCGGAGGCAGCTAATACAGGCAAGGACAACACATGCCCGAGTG
>JZKD02S0800035.1:40779-62265 GCA_000966675.3 Picea glauca
TAGATCAAACATATCAAGTTAGAAAGATATTTCATTAGAAAAACAATAAAAATTTGACTCTACAGACTTAGCTACAGAATCATCTGATTCTGTAGCTAGTCTAAAATAGCATACATGATCAGATAGAAATCAAATCAAATCTTTTTAAAATAATCCAAACCAATCTTCTTTCAATAAACATAGAAAACGAATCACTAATGATTCAAATGATTTTATT
Source organism: Picea glauca (assembly GCA_000966675.3). NCBI lineage: Eukaryota > Viridiplantae > Streptophyta > Pinopsida > Pinales > Pinaceae > Picea > Picea glauca. Next base: position 40,997 of record JZKD02S0800035.1, read on the forward strand.
ATTCAAATTAAACAAAATAAAAAATGATTCAATGGAAAACAGGGGTAAGAATACTCTGTTTTTCTTTCACCATAAGATCGGGTCAAACAGTAACAAGACTGTTCCATATCACATGAAATCCATAGTGATTCATATCGTGTGTGATACGATGTAATCCAACACCATCATAATCCATTTCGTTATGGCTATAATAATGCATCATAAGATTCATGTCGTTTTGATTAAATACAAAGATGGCAAGACTGTTACGATCATGGGTAAATATAACAACATAATGTCAAACAAAATTTGCCATAGATTCCAATCGTTGGGCTTTACACAGTCAACAGGTAGGATCAAATGATGATCACAACCATCAGCAAGCCAACATAAATGATAATCGTAAACTGGGTAACAATCAAAACAAATCGTGACTGAGTTAAGAATAGAAACAAATCGCACTCCTGGGTATAGTCACTTTCGTTCCTCAAATCAACTTGTAACAGAATATTCATTGCTAATACAAATCCAATCAATAACAGGGTCGATTCAACAGCAAACCAAAACGAATTAACCAGCTGTGTTCCACATAACTGTTACAAATTGAATGCATTCATGATTTGGGTGAAATCATATTAACAACAATCCAAACTATATTCGAGTTGGTCGAAAGTCACATAGACATAAAACCGTAACAGTTGACCATATTACAATCGTTACCAATCATAACACATACATTATAACGAAAGCAAAACGAAATGTGATCGTGTTCAGAATCGAAATAGGAGAAACAACTTGCGTCTATAACAGATACAAACGACTCCAATTGACAGAGCGTTCATTTTAACTAAGATCAAACAACTCAAATCCAAATCAAATCAAATCGTATCGATTAAAATCTAATCGAAACTAAACAGGATTCCATTCAGTCAAAGCAAGGCTGAGTATACAATGTAACGAAACCAATTAATGCTGAACAGAGCTATTCAAACCAAACTTGAATTGTTATATAAATTCATACTATTTACAAAAATGATTGATATTACACATACCTGTGTGACGAGACTAACCAACTACGCCAGCTTAGAATTCACGACCATTGTAGCTGACTCCACATTTTTAAATAAGATAGAACCTGTCATTCTTTGTCTTTTATCAGTGGTCTGTAACTCAGCCTTTTGACGGGTAAGCAGTGTAACTTGGTCTTCCAAAGATTTAGTCTTTGACTGCAGCATCGACACATCAATATAGTATCTCTCTAACCATGAGCCACACTGATCACAGGGTGGCATAGTAGTCTTCGACAGAGCAGGAGAGGGTTTATATATATGACTGGGGGTTTCACATGGCAACTTAATGCCAGGGTACTCTGGGTTGTTTTGCAAGCAAGGTGGTAGGTTTGACATGAAGTCGTATGAGGGTTTGGCAGACAGACCTTCCGAATAGGGATACTCACTTGCCAAAAAACGTTCAACCTCTGAATCAGAGTCCTCGCTCAACATAATTGGGTCAGGATTGACAGGGGGTTTCGGTTTATTTCTCGCCATTCGAGAGATTAGCCACGCATTCTTTTTGCCTTTGGCATTTGCAGTAAGTTTGGTTGTAGGTTTCTTGCCCACAGGCTTAACAGTTTCGACATCCTCGGTCACAGAGTGGGGTAGGTCGATAGGTGAGTCTGGTAAGGGTTTAGGTAAAAGGATACTGTAAGGTATCGGGGGCACAGACTTGTCCTCAATCACCACAGGTTTGTCAACCTGTGGTGGATTTGAATCCAAAAAAATATTGCGCGCAAGAAAATCATCCCAACAGTCTCGGTGTAACCCCAGATGACAAACAACAATCATTTTAACCAGCCCATAGTGAAAGAGGCTGCTATCAGCCTGGTTCCTTTTATATTTCTTAGACATTTTGAATAGGCTTCTATGCAAATAGTATGGCATATTAAGCTCGAAACCCATAAAAACCATAATTAGATGAAGGTGGTGTAAGAAAACAAACCCATACCGACCCTCGCAGGTGATGAACTGCTTGATAATCATTAACAAGTCATGCCATCATTGTTTCAGCATGGTCACGGGCAAACCCTTGTCACAAGAGCTAACCTTACGTGACTGAAAGAGCAAAGTCCAAGGGACTTCTTCTACCTTGCAGTTTTTGGACCATCTTTGCCAGTGATAGGTAAACCCGTAGCTAAACTGAGAAATTGCTTGTCAATTTGCAATTGAACATCCTCAACCTTGGCTCGACAGCCATCAAAGGTCAATGCGAATTGCCTAGCAATGCCGAGGTTAAAACCATCAAATTTCTTTATGAACGAGAGCCAGCCAAATTCCTCAAGGTCACCACGGGCACTGTCGAACATCAACAGAGCCTGGCTACCATTCGGTTCAGCCCTCATGACTGGAGCCATGGTGTGAGCACATGGTGAGGGTTTGGGTCGAAAACACCAGCATACAGAGTCATTCGGTGTAACCACTATGAACGATCAAAAGGGAGGCATTAATGTGCACATGCGAGGGTGGTGGAATGACTTACCGCCATGCAAAATATTAATTGCAAAGTACAACCGGCGTATGAACCCTCTGTTGAAACAATCATAACATATTTCAAATCATATTATTCAGCCGACCCAAAAATCAAATGATAAACGAATGCGCCATTCAAACCATAAATATTCAAATGTGAAATCAAACCCATATGTTTAACCAACGCGCCATTGCATAATCAAACATTTTAATCAAAGGTTTAAAACATTGTGACAATCGTTTGCATAAAATCGACAAGGAAAGAATTATAACAATAAGGATCACATCATATAAGACAAAGTAAACTATGACCCCTATGTAATTCATAAAAATAAGTAAAACCCATAAATTTTTTTGCTCAAGCTCACCAATTAAATAAAAATCAAGTTGCGCAATTAAAGTAAGAATAGGCAATAGGGACAGTTCGAAAATTTCTTAGCCACTTAACGATAATCCAAAGGTAAGTGCCATTCGAAATATCGATAAAATATCATGAAAGTTCGAGTAACGATAGAGGATTTTTCACACTTACAGTCGTGAAAACTAAATGGAGACCAATTTGCAAATGTCGCAAAGAATGAAAATGTCGCCTATTTGCAAAATGCGACGACAATTTGAAGTTCAGAAGACACAGGTGTAGGCAGCTTATAGGGCAATGGAAAAAATTGAATTGGCTGCCAACACCATTTTAGCATACCAAGTCTAATGAGCTTCCTTAAGACCATAGAGAGATTTATTATTGTGAAAAGCAAGGCTGGAGTCATTTTGAGCATAACCAGGAGGTTGTTCCATGTAAATTTATTCTTGCAAATATCCATGAAAGAAGGCACATTTAACATCCATCTGATAGATCTCCCATTTATGTAAAGCAGCAAGGGCTAGAACAAGGTGGATGGAATTCATTTTGGCTATGGGGGAATACGCTTCATTATAATCAATACCTTCAACTTGAGAAAATCCTTTGGCAACTAACCGAGACTTATGTCTTTCAACACTTCCATCATATGCATACTTAGTTCTATACACTCATTTACATATGACAAGTTTTATTTCTATACACTCATTTACATATGACAAATTTTATTTACATATATCATTATTGGGAGTAGGAGTTGGTTGCTTTAAAAAAGAGAGAGATATTCATTTAATAAACTTGAACTATTAAGTAAATTATTTGAAATACATTTCTTTGTAACATTTCCGTTCAAACTTGCAAGTAAAATATATTTAACCACATGGCAATCTAAGAGCGTACCTTTATCCCATAAAAACATAAAAACAAAACAATTGGAATTTATGTTTTTTTTCATCTTTGATATATCTCTTCCACCATGTTGATAGTATGAAAAGGAGCAACTGGAATTTATGTTTTTTAGCATTGATATATCTCTTCCCCAACGTCATAGTATGAAATAGTGTGTTTGAATTTTGAAAATGAAAAATGTGATAATGGATAGTTTGAGACTTTCGGATAATGAAGTCAATAGTCATTAACCACTAACAAGGTGCATATTCAAGAGAATTAGCGATGGCGATCACCTCATTGAACTCGTACAAAGTTGACTCCTACCATTGATTGCATGAAAACACAGTTTTCCATATTTTTTAAAATGAAATAATTGATCCTGATCGAGGAGGATATCGGTGGCCACCCACCTATTCCAACTGGCTCAAATAGTTTTTAGACAATTTGCTATTTTTTGCATTTTTTCGGGTCCTAAACTTCTGGGACCATTTTGAGGGCGTAAATGATGTTTTTTGGCAATCAGGAACCTCAATCATTGCCAAAGAAATGATTGATCCCTCTAAATGAAGATCATCGTCAATACCTTTCCAATGAGCTATTGTGCGCCTGAAACGAAGATCTAATGAAAAATTTATGAGCCTGGGAAGTTAATTTACTAACTTACCCCAATGAGGCCCACATGAGTTTTGGCGTTTCATCTCCTAGGGTTAGGTTTTTTGGATGTCTAGGGTTTTGGAACTGATGTTTATTGTAAAAATTCCTTCAGAGCCTCATTGTACTCATCTTCTTGCGAATGAGTGTAGCTGTCACATCTCTTCTCAGAGATAAGCTGCCACCATTCTAGCAAGCTTGTTTAAGTTTGCATTTTACAGTTTCAACATATTTCTTATTTAATAGAAGTCAAGTTTTACTGTATCTTTGTTATTATTCACTGTATCTCTGTGTTAATACTATAAATCTATGCTTTCATTTCATTCTTCTCATAAATATAGATCAATGGTATCAGAGTGGTCTGTTCCTTGTCGTTTTTTAGTGCATGTCCCCGACGAGGTCAGGGTATAGAGAGTTTGGTCTCGAGCTTGTTTCTCTTGAGGAAAACTGCTCTTGCACACCCAAGAAACCTTCCACGGCGGGAAAAAATAAATATGACAGGACAAGAGATCCTTTCAAAATGTTGCTCGAGTAAGCCCTCGAGTGATAGAGGAGCGAGAGATGGACAACTTTGTGCAAATCCTTCAACGACTACTGACAAACGACGCATATATCTCAAGAGGAGATGTCGCACCCTTCAAGGTACATATCAATTTTGATATTCCTATATTTTACGGTCAAATAGATGCAAATGTCATAGATAAATGGTTAAACCTTCTAGAAGGGCATTTTTTCTGTCCACAACGTTTCTGGTAGAGAAAAGATTACATTTGCGCTCCTCAAGGCCGCCAACCATGTCAAAGATTGGTGGGATACTTTTTGTGAGCAAAAGGAAATAGAGGGATCCACATTATTTGTAGTTGCACCCACTTAGTGTTCCTTCAGGGATGTTATTAAGGAACAATACTACCCTATTGGAAGTTATGATGAATTGTATACAATATGGACCACATTGCGGTAGGAAAGAGACTAAGCCATGCTATAGTTCACCAATGTCTTCCATACCTTGCGCACCAAGTTGGGTATCAAATATTCTAAGAGACATCTGGTGCTCAAGTACCGTGGCGGTCTGCATAGATACATCCAGATAGAAATGGAGTTTTTAGACACCTCATCCTTGGGCACAACCTCTCGATATCCCATCAAAATTGAGCATAAGCTTAAACAAAAGACGCAATAGTTTGGGCCTGGAAAACCCTCACAACAGAAGTAGGGCAAGGTCAACCCCAACCCATAGAAAAAAGGACAGAGAAATATGGGAAGCCTTAGGACAAACAGTCTAAGCCGCAAGCAAAGAAGGACAATGGAAAGACGAAGAAAGATATTGGGATGTGGTGCAACTTCCATAAGAGCCCTTGGCATAAAACTGTTGATTTCTTCTCAAAGCATTCATTAGTGGCCAAGCTGAAAGCCTTTGAATCATATTTGGGTTCTGACTCTAAGCCATAACCAGAAAAGGGGAAACGAATCATTGACGCAGAACCCAGTGCCACCGCTGCTACCACCAAGATCCATCTCGGTGAACCTGATGAGCTAGAGGAAGGTGAGCACCTCTTTCATTCATAGATGTGGGTGAAATGAAATCTGTTGCACTTCATTGTTTCTAGTGGTAGCCAAAAGAACCTCATCTCAACGGAGGTTGTCAAGAAGCTGTCCCTGTCGACAACGCCACACCCACAACCCTACACAATCAGATGGCTCTGCCAAAGAAGTTATCTTCGCATCATCCAACAGTGTCACATGTCATACAACATAAAGCCTTTCAAAGATGCAGTATTGTGTGATGTTGCTCTTCTTGAATTTTGTGATGTTCTTTTGGGCCAACCTTATTTATGCAAATGTCATGTTGTATATGAGTCTAGGCCTCAAAGTGTTATTATTACTTTGAACAAGAAATTATATAGGATACCCGAGGCAGTCCCACCTAGTGCTATTTCCTTGATCTCTGCCAAGCAATGTAGGAAGGTCATCTCTCAGACCGGGAAGTTTTTCTTCTTCATGATTCACTCTCAGAACGAGAGAAATATTGCAACCACAACCAAGGCATGTGCATTCAAACTCTCCATGTAGCAAAATCAAGTGGATAAGGTCATGGAGTAATGCAAATACATATTCTCCTCATCTACTGGGGTACCTTTGCATTGTCAAGTCGAGAATTCCATCGATCTGACCCCTGACCCACCGCTACCCAATGGTCTATTCTATCGTCGCTCTTTGTTAAAAAATGAGGAGATCAAGCATCATATCCAATAACTACTCCAAAAGGGGAACATCTGACCCAAATCATCACCTTGTGGAAGTCTGATCGTGCTGGTGAAAAATAAAGATGGGACCTGGAGACTCTGCATTGATTACCATGGCCTAAATAAGATCACAGTTAGAAATAGGTACCAGATTCCTTGAATCGACAATATCCTTGATCAAATCAAGGGGGGTAAATAGTTTAGTAAGATTGATCTAAAGTCTGGCTACCATCAGGTTCCCAATAGAGCAGACAGATGTATGGAAGACTACCTTCAAGTCAAAAGAAGTTCTTTTTGAATGGTTGGTCATGCCTTTTGGTTTGACAAATGCCCCAAAAACTTTCATGAGGATTATGGACAATATATTGCGGCCTTTCATTAATTATTTTGTAGTGGTGTATCTGGATGACATCCTCACCTACAACCATACTTGGGTGAAACACTTGCAGCATATCCAGTAGGTTCTGTACACTCTGCGACAACACCAACTATATACCAAGTTGGAAAAATGCTCCTTCGTCATGGATGGCATCCATTACCTAGGCTACATTGTTGATGAGCATGGTGTGCATGTGTATCCAACCAAGATCCAAGTCATCCATGATTGGCTAACCCCAACCACCCTCAAGAGCTTCGAATATTCTTATGCCTTGCCAATTTCTATTGCAGGTTTGTGTTGGGATTCTCCCATATTCCATGGGCCCTCAGCTAAGTAACCAAGGGTGGTGGTAAGGCCAAGTTTGTGTGGGGACTGTCCCAACAATATGCATTCTATTATTTGAAGCAACGCTTGTGCTCAGTCCCAGTACTTTCATTACCTGACCTAGAATAACCCTTTGATATCGAGACATATGCCTCATTCTATGTTGTGGGTGTAGGTCGCACTCAACATGACCACCCTGTGGCCTATCATAGGGAGACACTCAGATGTTGTCCATAAGTACCCTACTTATGAAAAACAATTGTAATCTATTATGCAAGCTTGCCACCAGTGGAGGAATTACATTCTAGGGAAGAAGACAGTCATCCACATTGATCATAAGTCGCTGCAATTTATGTAGACACAAGGAAAATTGCAGAATGACCGCCATCAGAAGTGGTCCACATAATTACAGTAGTTCCACCTCAACATCAAGTATAAGACATGTAGTACCAACCGGTTCGCTGATTTCCTCATCTGACCTCCAGTTGCGGCATTCACCACGGTGTTAGAATCTTGTAGCCACGAGACCTGTGAATGGCCCCACCTCTATGAGAAAGATATTGACTTTGCCACCACCTACCAGATGTTGGGCGCCAACATAGCTGTCACTAATTTCCATCTTCAGGATGAGTTGTTATGCCATCTGGGCCATCTCTTCATTCCATCAAGCGAGTGGGCGAAAATGATTTGGGAAGCCCACTACAGTCAGGTGGCAGGACATTTCATTGTTGAAAAGATAGTGGCAGTGTTGAAACAACATTTTTACTGTTCGAAGCTTCAACAGGATGTCAACAAGTATATAAGGTCCTGCATTGCCTATGCTATTGTCAAACTGACCAATAAGAAACAGATCCTGTACACCCCTTTGCCTACTCCCGATAGGCCATAAAAATCAATCTCAATGGACTACATGTCAGGCCTTCCATCCACCAAGCGGAGAAATGTCTATGTTTTTGTGGTTGTTGATCGCTTTTCCAAGACGACGATTCTGGATGCCTGCAAGAAGAGAATCATAGCGGAGGCCACTGCCAAGATATTCATTGAATGATTGTGGGTACATTTTGGTATCCCACAAGCCATTATATTAGATCAGGATGGTCAGTTCCTCAACACATTATGGTCGAACCTTTGGTCACTGTTGGACACCAAGCTCACCAAATCCACTACCTTCCACCCCCAGACGGATGGCCAAACCAAGGTCGTAAACTGAATGATCGTGCATGTCCTACGCATGTACAATTACAAGCACCCCCACACATGGGACAATATTCTTCCTTATATTCAACATAGCTACAACAGATCCATACATATCTCAACTGACCACATCCCCTTTCAGGGGGGGTTGGGATTCTAACCATTGGGTACCATGGATGTTGCACTACCCCTTGCGTCCACCTGGATCAAATCGTCCCATGCTCCGACTGAGGCTGAAAAATCATCACTATTCATTGAGCAGATCCATTACATCCACCAACAGGTTCAGGATATTTTACATAGGTCCAATGCCAAGTGCAAGCAATGCCATGATCAACACTGGGTGGCACACAAGTTTCAGGTGGGAGACAAAGTTTGGTTGTACTTATCGAAATAAAACCTTACAGGGCCTCATCGGAAGCTTCGTCCACTCCATTATGGAACTTACACCATCACCAAGGTTGTGGGTGACAATGATTTTGAGATCGACATTCCCCCTTCCTTGGCTTGCACCCAGTGTTCAATGTGGACCTACTTCGACCATATTTTCCACCATTATTGGACACCTAAGAGATTGCAAAACAGTTGAAACAAATAGATCTCAACCCTTACTGCATGGAACATGCATCCACTAATTAGATCATGGACATACAATTCAAGGACACTCACTAGCAGAGGATCCAACTTTATCGAGTTGTCAAAGCAGGTCAGCTCCTGCACCAAGGCAAGTGGCTCACCTAGGCCCAAATTCAATAGAAATTTCCTCATTTGATGGGGCAAATCAATGCAATGGATACCATTTCTTCCTAATGGGGGATTATTGATCCAAGAGGATATCGGTGGCCACCCACCTATTCCAACTGGCTCAAAATTGTTTTTTGACAATTTACTATTTTTTGCAATTTTTCAGGTCCTAAACTTCTGGGGCTATTTTGAGGGCCTAGGCCCTAAACAATGTTTTTTGGCGATTGAGAAACTGAATGATGTTTAATGGCATGAGTGAGGCCCCTAAATTGTATGCAAAAGTTATGACCCTAAGAAGTTAATGTACTAACTTACCGCAACAGGGCCCACAGGACCTTTGTCCTTTCATCTCCTAGGGTTAGGTTTTTTGGATGTCTAGGGTTTTGGCATTGATGTTTATTGTAAAAAGGCCTTCAAAGCTTCATTGTACTCATATTATTGTGAATGATCGTAGTCGTCACATCTCTTCTCAGAGATAATATGCCACCATTCTAAAAATCTTGTTTTAGTCTGCATTTTACAGTTTCAACATATTTCTTAATTAATAGAACTCAAGTTTTACTGTATCATTGTTATTACTCACTGTTTATCTGTGTTAATATTATAACTATATGCTTTCATTTCATTCTGATCATAAATCCAAATCAGTGATATCATAGCGGTCTTCTCCTTGTCATTTTCTAGTGCATGTCCTTGAGGAGGTCAGGGTACAGAGAGTTGCGTATCGAGCTTGTTTCTCTTGAGGAAAACTTCTCTCATACACCTAAGAAACCTTCCATGGCAGGCGAAAATAAAGGCGACGATGCAGGATATCCTTTCAAAGTTTTTCTTGAGTAATCCCTTGAGTGAGAGAGGAATGAGATGATGGACAACTTTGTGCAAATCCTGCAACAATTGCTGACAAGAGAGGCATCTACCTCAAGAGGAGGCACTGCCCCCTTCAAGGTACAAATAAAGTTTGATATTCCTATAATTGAAGGTCAAATAGATGCGGATGCCATATATAAATGGTTGAACCTTCTAGAAGGGTATTTTTCTGTCCACAACTTTTTCGATAGAGAAAATATTACATTTGCACTCCTCAAGGCTGTCCCCCATGTCCAAGATTGGTGGGAGACTTTCTGTGAGCAAAAGGAAATATAGGGATCCACATTATTTGCAGTTGCACCCACTTGGGGTTCCTTCAAGGATGTTATTAAGGAACAATACTACCCTGTTGGAAGTTATGACGACTTGTATATAATATGGACCACACTGCGGCAGGAAAGAGACTAAATAGTGCCAGAGTTCATCAATGTCTTCCATACCTTGTGCACCAAGATGGGTGTCAAATATTCTGAGTGACATGTGGTGCTAAAGTACCGCGGTGGTTTTCATATACAAATCCAAACATAAATGGAGTTTTTGGACATCTTGTCCTTGGGCACGACCTATCAATATGCCGTCAAAATCGAGTGGAAGCTTAAACAAAAGACATGGCAGTTTGGGCCTGGGAACCCCTCATAGTAGAAGCAGGGAAAGGGAAACACCAACCCATAAAACAAAGGACAAAGAAAATATGGGCATCCTCAGGAGAACCAGTCTAAGCCGCAAGAAAACAAGGACAATGGAAAGACGAATAAAGATACCGTGAAGTGGTGTGACTTCCATAAGAGCCCTTGGCATAACATTGTTGATTGCTGCTCAAAGCAGTCATTGGTGGATGAGGTGAAAGCCTCTGAATCAGATGTAGGTTTTGAATCTGAGTCAGAACTAGAAAAGGGGATACATATCATTGACGCAGAACCCAGTGCCACCATTTCTACCACCAAGATCCATCCTGGTGAACCTGATGAGCCATAGGAAGGTGAGCGCCTCTTTCTTTCACAGATGTGGGTGAAAGGCACTCCGATGCACTTCATCGTTGATAGTAGTAGCCAGAAGAACCTCATCTTAGCGGAGGTCTTCAAGCGGCTGGCCCTTCCGACAACACCGCACCTGCAACCCTACACCATCGGATGGCTCTGCCAAGGAAGCGATCTTCGTGTCAGCCAACCGGGGATAATTTTAAGGATGAAAATTTATATTAAAATGTAGAAACATGGGATAATCTTACTAGTCCTTAATATAAAAAATGTAAAACGTTTGGCGATAGTTTGGTAAAAATATTCAAATTTATAAGGATTTTATATAGTTTCTTTAAAATTTTGGCAATTTTTAAGGTAAAATAATTTTATTCTATGGAATTTGGGCGAAATGTTTTTAGAAAAATTGGAAATTGGAAAATCGTTTTTTGGGAAAAACCATGGAAAATTATCCCATTGGCGAAATTTAGACCCTAAAATATCTATGCATCCAAAAGTGTCACATGTCGTATGACATCAAGCCTTTCAAAGATGAGTTATTATGTGATGTTGCTCCCCTTGAATTTTGTGATGTTCTTTTGGGCCAAGCTTATTTATGGAAACATCATGTTGTATATGAGTCTAGGCCTCTAAGTGTTATTATTACTTTGAACAGGAAATTGCACAGGATACCCGAGGCAGTCCCACCTATTGTTATTTCCTTGATCTCTACCAAGAAATGTAAGAAGGTCATCTCTTAGATCGGGAAGTTTGTATTCTTTGTGATTCGCTCACAGAATGAGAAAAATATTGCAGCCACAACCAAGGCCTCTACGGTCAACCTATCCATGCAAGAGAAGCAAGTGGATAAGGTCATGGAAGAATACAAAGATATCTTCTCGTCACTTACTGGGGTACCTCTGCACTATCAAGTCAAGCATTCCATCGATCTGACCCCCGACGCATCGCTACCCATTGGGACAACCTATCACCACTCTATGTTAGAAAATGAGAAAATCAAGCATCAGATCCAAGAACTTATCCACAAGGTACACATCTGACCCAAATCATCACCTTTTTGAATCTTGATCATTCTGATGCAGAAGAAAGATGGGACCTAGTGACTCTGCATTGATTACCAGGCCCTAAATTCCCTAACAAATTTCATGAGGATGATGGACGATATATTGCATCCTTTCACCAATTATTTTGTAGTGGTGTATCTGGATGAAATCCTCATCTAGAACAAGACTTGGGCAAAACACTTGCAGCATATCCAATAGGTCTTGCACACTTTACGACAACACCAACTATATGCTAGCTTGAAAAAATTCTCCTTTGGCATGGATCCAACCAAGATCTAGGTCATCTGTGACTGGCCAACCTCAACCATGCTCACAGAGCTTCAGATCTTCTTAGGCCTTGCCAATTTATATCATAGGTTTACGTTGGGATTCTCCTATATTGCATGGGCCCTCAGCCAAGTAACTAGGGGTGGTGGTAAGGACAAGTTTATAAGGGGCTTGACCCAACAACAAACATTCAATGATTTGAAGCAACGCTTGTGCTTAGCCCCAATACTTTCATTACTGAACCTACAAGAACCCTTTGAGATTGAGACAGATGCCTCCGACTATGCTGTGGGAACAATTCTCACTCAGTATGACCACCCCGTGGTTTATCATAGTGAGACACTATCAGATCTTGTCCATAAGTACCCTAATTACAACAAAGAAATGTTCTCCATTGTGCAATCTTGCCACCACTGGAGGCATTACATTTTAAGTAAGGAGACAGTCATCCACACTAGCTGTTAGAACACTTTAGAAAATTTCAAATAAAAATTAGACTTTGATTTCTTTTTGTTTTTACCTTTTAAAAAATAACATACAAAAAACTTAGAAATATCATTCTTTTTAGAATAAAAGATATGATTGTTATATATTGACAGGGCACATAATTTTTCATCCATTAAAAAATTTTAGTCATCCAGATCGATGACTCTCATGATTTCAGAATTTTACATTTGCCTGAATTTTAAACAAAAGAAAACTAGAAAATCACTTCAGGACTTTGCGATTCGGGAGTTTCAAACTCAACAAGTTTAAAGATTAAAAAAACCTGAAGTTGCGAAGCTTCGGAGTCCCAGAGATATGTTCCCGAAAAAATATTTTAAATAGATCTACTGATGAGTCACAGGCCACTTGTAAAAAAATTTATTTGTGTTGACATGTGGCACTCCATTTTGGCATTTTTGTCAGATCATTCACACATTTTTAGGTGACACGTGTCACTCACTTTCTATGACACATCATCAAAAGTGACATCATCACTGCCACATCACTCTGGGAGATTGTCCTTCGAGAGATAAATCAATAACAAATTCAAAGGAGTGTCGGAGCGTCGAAGCGCCGAAGTACTGAAGTACCCATTATCATAATAATAAAACACTAAAGATTAATAAACTGAACAAGTTTAAGTAGCTCTGATTAACACTAATTAATCACTTCGTAGATTCGGTCTTCGGGAGATATCTATTATTTTTCATTCAAAATTTCTGAATTTCGAACTGTCAAAGTACTCATTGCACATACAAGCTCACGAACTCCCAGAGCTCTAGAGTTCCGGAGTCCCAAAGTACTTAAAATGGCTTGACTATTTGCTCCGCGAATTCGGCCTTCGGGAGATATACATTGTGTTGCATTCAAAACTCCCGAATGTCGAAGTCCCGATGTACTTAAAACTTAAAAGCAACTTTAAACCATGGTTAATTAAAACGAAAAAATAATTAATGGTTTATTAAATGGTCCTTGAATTCAGCATTCGGGATATATCCATTGTTTTTCACTCAAAACTCGTGAATGTCGAACTTCCGAAGTACGTTGTCTTAATTAGAATCATTAATAATACGCTCAATTGGATATGGTTTAAGATTGGGAAATGTGTTGCGACTGTCAGGTAATAAATTTAACAGATTTTGGAATGATTACTCTGTCAACAGATTAATGCAAGGATAGATAGAAATTAATATTTATATAAATAAAGGCATTTCAAACTTCAAAGCATTTTTGCCATTAGCATATGATATTTTCACATTCAACATTTTTTGAGCTCACAGTTTTTACTTCTCATAGGAGGGTTATAATCAACTTTTGAAAATCATGGCACCACGCAAAGAAGGATTCATTGGCTAAGGAATCGAACCCAAACACATATATACTTTCAAACACTATTGCTCGAGCGATAGATGTCGTTAAAACTTGGAAGCATGTTTATGACATTCTAGAGTAGGAAATTTCTCTTTGTTTCGATGATTCAGTGGAAGAAGAAGATGATACATTTTCAGGTAAGTAAAGGCATGTGGTTAAGTCCGAACCACATAGATTTGTTGCTCGACCAAAACTATTGCTATATACCGATATGATAAGCTAGGCATTAGAACACGTGAATATCCCAACGAGAACCATATGCAGTCACCAGAAGATCATAATTGGCTCTTTTCGACCCGAGGACATTCAAGTAATGTAAAAATTAAATCTTAACCCCAAATACACTTACAATGCATCATTTATAATGAAGTTTTAGGATGAGGAATGCACTAAATATGACAGAATTGTCCACGATATAGTAAACACTTGGTGGGGAAATCCAAGTAAGTTCAAAACTAATACCCATGGAATACATTCTACATCCTCTTGTGATGCTCATATCTTATACATTTCCATGATGATATGTAGAATGTTTGTTAAGAAAAATATTGCACACTTTACCATAGAATGGGTTCCCATAATCCATGAGGTTTCTGAGGGATATACTTTCGATTGGGGAAAATTTTTGTCAGATAACTTAGCCAAGCAAATTGGGGAATGCAAAGCTCAGAAGTCGAAAGGAGAACATGCTCCTTTTTACATGTCTACATATATTATGTATGCAATTTATTTTAGGACCCCATTTCCTGTTATGAATTGGAGCTAGACTCCGACTATCACTGAGCCTATACATTTTTATCATGCTAAGTTATGGGAGGAAAATTCAAAGGACTCCTTTTCTGAAGTTTGTCATAAGGTGGTCATTCCAATTCATGAAGATATCTATGGTCACCCTCCCCCCGAAATTTCATAAAAAATCATGGGAAATTTAGGTGCTATCGTAGATTGGTATATTGAGGAAAGATTCTCCTACATCAGAGTGTTCAAATTTTATATATCTCCTCATGCTCTTCCCAAATTCTTACCAAACAGACTAGTTTGCAGAGAAGTAGCGCATCAAACAATTTCAAGAGGGATAACCAAAGAGCTGAAGGCAGCACATAAAAGATTTTGGCCAACTTTTCCCATACAGGTTGGTCTATTTTCATTATCTTATTTTGGACATGATAAGGTGGAAGCTTCTGCATTATAATATATCAAATTGGTTGACATTGAGTACAAAAGGCATGATCCACCTAGGGTGGTTGAAAATCATTTAGCTCAATTCAATATGAAAAGATACATCCATGAAGATTCACCCTATGATGAAGTTTTCAGAGGAGTAAGATATTATGATGAAGTTGTAATCAGATTTCAAAATTTTCCTCAAGATCAACTGTGAGGCTTCCTTATCTTTCAGAAGCACAGAAGGAACAGTCTACCCAAAGTCTTGCAGGGAGAACAAAGACTTAACCCAACATCATAGGTG
Organism: Picea glauca; assembly: GCA_000966675.3. Taxonomy (NCBI): domain Eukaryota; kingdom Viridiplantae; phylum Streptophyta; class Pinopsida; order Pinales; family Pinaceae; genus Picea; species Picea glauca. Next base: position 56,782 of record JZKD02S0800035.1, read on the forward strand.
ACAGAATCAACAGATCCCACGCAACATAGATTTCATAAAGACAAAGCTATGGAAGTGGAAAAGGATGCAAATACATTGTCTAAGGATGTAATAATTATAGGAATATCCATACTAGGAAAAAATGAGCAAGAATTAGTAGCATCATTTGAAGCTTTTATGAATTAGGGGCATACTTTCCCTCCATCATTACCAAATACTAAAACTCCAGTGAAATATACCACAAAGTAAGAAGGATCTATTGCACTTAGTTCTCCCATATCATCGTTAACTCCTCTAGCAACAAGTTCTGAGTTACCTGGTTCAGAGGTGATCAATATAGATGACTTGACAGCCATTAAACCTGAATATAGGCCTTCATCAAATTTCCTTTTCAACAAGAAAAGGAAGGCTATCATAAGAATGGAATCTCGACAGAAGGTGGGAGTAACTACCAAAAAACATAAAATGATATATGATGGACAGGGACAGAGTGAACCTGAATTTGCAAAAGAAGTTGCAGACTCATTGGGAGCCTTTGCAATTGCCAACCAGTGGTCAGTGGATAATCTCACAAAACAACTGGAACAAAATAATCTTCTGATTGAAAAATTGCATAATGATATGCAACAAATGGAAGTGACTGTTAGAGATATTGATATTGATCAAATCAGACAGGGTTTTAAGCAACAAATTAAGTAGTTAGAAGACAAATTAGAAGTAAGTGTTCAAAATAAACACTTGACTTATAACGTGATTTCCCATCAATATAAGTTAATAGAGAAGTTGCAGACCCAAATAAAATTATTCGAGAGTACATGAATGGATATTTCTGCATTCAAGAAGCAAGCATCATAAGTAAATGAAAAGATGAAAATTGTCTGACAAGATCTGTATGAAAATATAGATATTATCCAAAGACATTATCAAGTGTTCAATAACTCCTTGAAGAATATTTATGAAAAGGAGAGGGAAGCCTATAGGGCTAGGTCAAAATTCCAAGAATTCATAGTATGGATACAAAAATGCAATGTGCCTGGGAATGCTCCTTTTTCATAGTATGAGCGAATACAGGGAGAAATGGGTTTAAAATTCTGGGAAACTAATCTTGAAGAAAGAAATAAATTAGCTAGAGAAGCAAAAGAGGATTTTGTTAACTCTCTATAAACAATAGATCTGGAAATGAATGAGATTGATGTCAATGGTATTCATGATACACTTGGACAAATTGAGATAAAAAAAGAGAAAAGAGAATCTAAGGAAAAGCAGAGAGAATGTGCAAAATGATATCCAACAGGTAAATCTTGTTGATTTACAGATGGCGAATGATCTTCTAGTAAAACCAAGTTTACAACATCAGACCACACAATAGGCAGTTGTGAAAATTCAAGAGAAATTACCATTGGTACACAAAAATGATTTCTCATTTGAGTTAAATGAAAATATCGAACCTTCCAAGTTCATTGTGTAATTAATGGATCTGCATGCTCAACTCAATGATCATAAAAAACCAAGTACATCTGTGAGAAAATAAACTGCAAGTGAAGTGCCAGCAAGCAAAATTAATCTCAGCAAATCCAAAAAATATCTTCATTGTTTCTCTTAGTTTTGATTGTATTCTATTTTGAGATTGAAGAATGTAGAATGTCTAACTACTTTTGGTTAAGAGATATTTGTATAAATAAACATATCTAAGATCTCCTCGAGGCTTCTTCTTGCCGAATGTAAAACATAACTTACTAAATATCAATTAGAAAGAGATGACAAAGATTCTATGTCTCATTTCCTTGAGTTATGTGCTTTATGTGTATTTTCATTTCCTAATCATAATTTCTTCACTCAATGGTTCTTGAATATTGAAAGACCACAATTTAGCAATACATCTGCTATGATCTATATATTGGAAGTTTGTTCAGTTATAGTTTTTCCTCTGTTATTACTGTGAGTAAAACAAGACCTGTATCTGTGTAAGTTTCCTCATTTTAAATCAACTATCAAGGATTCATTCTTCATAATTCTTCTACTTTGTATAAGGTAAGGTTTATCTGTATTTGGTACCTTACTTTATTTTAACATTCTTTTATTAATCAATTCTACTTTTCATAAGATCAAAATTTAAAAAAAATCGAAGAAATAGATACTGCCTCTGTGTTTTCTAATCATTAAAATTCATTTGAAGTTGAATCTTAAAACTAAAGGTAGAAAAGCATTACAAAAACCATTCTCTTAAATCTTTGGATGCCTGACATTATTCTGTGAGCTTAGAATAAATCTCAGTAACAACATATTTTTGGCGTTGTTACTAGGGAACGAAGAAACACAACTATTTTCCCTAGGAATACGCCAAAGTTTAAGTTTCGATTTTTGATGGTGAACAAGAATTGAACACAAGGATGAGGCTCATTTTGATTATTCATCTGGCGACTCCATTTTGGAAAAACTGACATTTGGACGAAAAAATACCAGGAAAAACCTAGACGATAAGCATACTATGTCAGTTTCCGATCTCGAAAAACTATTGAAAACCAAAGGATATCTAAAGAAAATGTCTACATCAACAGGTAAGATCTATCAACCTATGGTTTCTCAATTTAATGTTAAGATTCTATCAGAAGAAGTAAGTTTACTTAGTTCTAAATAAAAACATCAAAAACCTAATTCTACAGAATCCTCAAGTAGTAATCCTGAAGTTAAGTTAGAAAATCCAGAAGAGGTAATTCCTGAAGTAAAACTGTATGATCTAAAGGGAAAAAAATTCCAGAATACCCCTATCTCTTTCATAGACACTTTTACCAGTGAGAGTAAAGAATATTCTTCAATTCCTATTATCGTTTATACGCCACCTATTCTTAGTCTTTTTGAAGTAAAAGTTTTTGTATCTAGAAACCTCGAGGATCACCTTTTATACTCGGGTTCATCTCTTATTACTTCTCCCATTTATCCATCTAGCTGATATGAAATACCAAGCTCAAGTTCCCATTTTCCATTTGATTTTGATTTTACATCTCTCTCATGAGATCCATCACCTTTTGATTATCTAGCCGAACTTTGATCTCACCTTCCTGAAGCAATTAAAGATCTAGTACATCAGTGTTTTGAAATCTTTGATAATCTGTAGTATAGCCCTAATTTCTCTTCTCCTAAACTTTCAATGGTTGGTGCTGAAGGTGGTGGGGCTGGTGGACATATAAATCCACCACCACCTCCTACAAGGATTTTTGACAAAGTCACTACTAGATATGCTCCCTTAGCCCTTTCTTTTGTTCTACATAATCTACCTAATAATTATATGAAGAGTCTACCTAAATTTATGGGAGAGGGGGATTTAATAGGCACAGAGAATATAACAGTTTTTGTTCAATTTGCTGATATTCTCGGTATTGAACATGAAGACATTTACATGAGACTATTAGTATAGACTTTTTAGGGACATGTTAGAACTTGGTTCAGGGGACTTCTTGCAAATTCTATACCATCATATGATGATTTAGAGACTTATTTCTTAAGACAATGGTGTGAGTAAAAGGACCATTTATATTACTTAACTAAATTCAGATATTTAAGGAAGAAAACATCTGAAACTGTTTCGGAATTTATCCAAAGATTCAATAACATTTATAGCAAAATCCCAGACGAAGTAAAACCTTCCCAGCTAGCTGCTAAAGTTACTTTTGTAGGGGCTTTTGATTCAGATTTCGCTTTACTTTTAAGGGAAAGAAGAGCCACAAATTTAGCTGGAATGGAAGATGATGCTATCAAAATTGAATAAAATATGATGGCATCAAGAAAAATGAAAACAAAAGTTGATATGGGAATAAGAGAACCTAGAAGGTTTAGAGAACAAGCATGACCCTCCAGTTCGGGAAAAAACACTCAAGAATAAAAGATGGATGAAATGGACAAGATCATAAAAGATTTATGAAACAAAATTTTCAGGATGGAAATTGAGAAAGCCAAACCGGATCCATATGTTATAAATCAAAAGCAATTTAGAAGAAACCTTAATACAAACCCTCAGATTCAACATAGGCAAATCAAGAATGAGGATCAAAAGATTCAAGCTCCTTTTAAAACATAAAATATCATACAGGGAGATGATGTTCAAGATTATGATGAATTAGATGAGGATATAAACAATCTCATCGATGATGATGTTGAACCTCATTTAACTAAAAGATTATGAAAAATATTTAGATATTGGATCTTTATTTGATGACCAAAATATCAATAACTTGGGAGACTCTACAGCTCAATATAAAGATCTCGTTGATTCAATAATGGATAAGCTTCAACATAAATATGATTTGAGGCTAAGAGAAATGACTTCTACCACCAATCCACATAAAAATCTCTTGTCATGGAATAAAGCAAATGAAGAAGTGGTTTCAAAATTTCCTACTGAAGTACAAGCTGCTCAAATAAACCAAGTTGAAACTAAAGCAATGCAAACTAAAAATATGGAGAACAAAGAAGTTGAAGTTCATACCAAAGAATTAGAAAATTCAGTTGGTATCTTCAATCTTGAGAATGAATGGAATAAGATTAAAATTATAGTTCCTCTCATTGAACTTGCCAGAAATCTAGTTTACAAGAAGCAGATTTCAAAGTTAATTAATTTTTTAGATGCAGAATGCCAAGACGATGTTATTAACCCGCAAGATGAGAAACCAACGATTATGATTGGACCACATATTGAAAACGATAAAGACTCAGTTGCTCCATTTTATATCACACTTACTGTGCATGACCATTTGTTACACAATTGCATGTTAGATTCATGGGCTTCACATAATTTGATGCCAAAAATAATAATGCAAAAAAATGGGCTTACAAATTACCAGACCTTATCAGTATTTATACTCTTTTGACTCCAGAAAGGTTAAGTGTCTAAGTATGATTAAAGATTTAGTTGTAAATCTAGCTCAAATTCCAGTAAAAAGTATTCTGATGGATTTGGTCATAATTGATGTTCTTGCAAAATATGGCTTGCTTTTATCAAGATATTGGGGTGCAAAGTTAGGAGGATCAGTTCAGTTGGACATGACATATGCTACTATTCTGATTTTTTATGGATAGTTTACCAGATTATATAGAGAAACTAGACTGGCCTATATAGTAAGTGATCCTCAAAACCCAAATAATTATCCACTCTGTGTTGCTATTAGGATTTATGAAATTGTATTTTATCCTTAGATGATGATTTTCAAGAATGTACAGAAAAAGAAAATACAAAAATAGAACTTCCAAAGAAAAATGTACATATTAGAGATGGGATGTGGAAAATGTTCTTTGATGGTGCCTCATCTTGGGAAGGAGAAGGAGATGGAGTAATATTTGTGGCACCCAGTGATGAGTATTACATCCATTTTTCTTATAGATTGCAATGAGACATTGATTACAAAAATAATGTATGTGAATACGAAGCTTTAATTTTAGGATTAGAAGCTGCTAGAAAATTAAAAATTCAACATTTGATAGTTTATGGTGATGTTGAACTTATTGTAAAAC
>JZKD02S0800035.1:124613-153446 GCA_000966675.3 Picea glauca
AAACTAACTTTAATATTGACAATAACTAATATTATTTGAACTCCCTCGAGATTAGGGTTTCCTCCTTAATTTAATCTTAACTTAGCCCTTAATCAACATAAAATTATTATTTTTTCACTAAAACCTCTGGTCAACCCTAAATTTCTCCTAAAAACGAGGGTTTCACTCAGCCAACCGTAGGTTTTTCACCCGCCCCCTCACTATTTAATAAAGGCTCTTCTCTTACAATTTTTCTCAGACTTTTTTGTCCTGATGATGGATCCTGCTATGGATCCGAAACGTCGACGACATGATGTCACAAGCACTGTGGTTTTTCCGACTTTTTCTGAACAATGAGCAAGAATTATTAGCATAATTTGAATCTTTTATGAAGAAGGGGCAAACTTTCCCTCTGTCATTACCAGATACTAAAACTCCAGTGAAAGATACCACAAAACAAGAAGGATCTACTACACTTACTTCTTCCATACCATTATTAACTCCTCTAGCAACAAGTTCTGATTTACCTGGTTCAAAGGTTATTGATATAGATTACTTGACACCCATTAAACCTGAAGAATATTCTGATTGAACAATTGCATAATGATATGCAACAGATGGAAGTGACTGCCAGAGATAACATCAATTTTGATATTGATCAAATCAGACAGGGTTTTGAGCAACAAATTAAGTAGTTAGAAGACAAATTAGAAGTAAGTGTTCAAAATCAACACTTGACTAATAACATGCTTTCCAAGAAAGATAAGTTAATAGATAAGTTGTAGAACCGAATAAACTTATTCGAGAGCACAAAAATGGATATTTCTGCATTCAAGAAGCAAACATCAGAAGTAAATGAAAAGTTGAAAATTGTCCAACAAGATCAGTATGAAAATATAGATATTATCCAAAGACATTATTAAGTGATCAATAACTCCTTAAAGAATATTTATGAAGAGGAGAGGGAAGCTTGTATGGCCAAGTCCAAATTCCAAGAATTCATAGTATGGAGAAAAAAACTCAATGTGCCTGGGATTGCTCATTTTTCACAGTTTGAGCAGATAAAGGGAGAAATGGCTTTAAAATTATGGGAAACTAATCTCGAAGAAATTAAGAGATTAACCATAGAAGCAAAATAGGCTTGTATTAATTATCTTTCAGCAGTAGATTTAGAAATGACTGAGATTGATGTCAATGGTATTCATGATACACTTGTACAAATTGAGATTAGAAAGAGCAAAGATAATCTAAAGAAAAGCAGAGAGAATGTGAAAAATGATATCCGACCTATAAATCTTGTTGATTTATAGATGGTCAATGATCTGCTGGTAAAACCAAGTTTACAACATCATACTACACAATAGGCAGTTGTGAAAATTCAAGAGAAATTACCATTGGTACACAAATTGTTTTTCTCATTTGAGTTAAATGAAAATATCAAACCTTTCAAGTTCGTTATGGCACTAATAGAACTGCATGCTCAACTCAATGATAAAAAAAAACCAAGTACATTTGCGAGCAAATAAAGGGCAAGTCAAGTGCTAGCAAGAAAAATAAATCTCAGCAAATCCAAAAAATATCTTCATTGTTTATTTTAGTTTTCATTGTATTCTATTTTGAGATCGAAGAATGTGGAATGTCTAACTACGTTTTTTTAAGATATTTTTGTATAAATAAACAAATCTAATATCTCCTCGAGGCTTCTTCTTGCCGAATGTAAAAGATAACTTACTGAATATCAATTAGAAAGAGAAGACAAAGATTCTACGTCTCATTTCCTTGAGTTATGTGCTTTCTGTGTATTTCCATTTCCTAATCATATTTTCTTCACTCAATGGTTCTTGAAGATTCAAAGAACAAAATTTAGTAATAAATCTACTATGATCTATATATTGGAAGTTTGTTCAGTTACAATGTTTCATTTTTTATTATTGTGAGTAAAACAAGACATGTATCTGCGTAATTTTCCTCATTTTAAATCAACTATCAAGGATTTCTCCTTCATAATTATTCTACTACGGATAAAGTAAGATTTATTTGTATTTGATACCTTACTTTATTTTGACAATCTTTTGTTAATCAATTCTACTTTTCATGAGATCAAAATTTAAAAAAACTCAAAGAAAGAGACCTTGCCTCTATGTTTTCTAATCATTAAAATTCATTTGAAGTTGCATCTTAAAACTGAAGGTAGAAAAGAATTACAAAAACCATTCTCTTAAATCTTTGGATGCCTGACATTATTCTATGAGCCTAGAATAAATCTTAGGAACAACACTGACCATAATCCTCTACAGTTTATGAAGACATGAGGAAAATTCTAGAATGACCGCCATCAGGAGTCATCCACACACTTGCAACAGTTCCACCTCAATATCAAGTATAAAACATATAGTACCAACTGGGTTGTTTATTGCCTCAGTCGATCTCCACTCGTGACACTCACCACGATGCTATAATCTTGCAGCCATGAGACCTCCGAATGGCCCCACCTCTATGAGAAATATCATGACTTTGCTAACACCTACCAGATGTTTTGTGCCAACAAAGATGTCACTAATTTCCATATTTAGGATGGGATGTTATGCCATATGGTTCATCTCTATGTTCCATCAAGCGAGCGAGTGAATCTGGTTTGGGAATCCCACTAGAGTCAGGAGGCATGACATTTCAGCGTAAAAAAGACAGTGGCAGTGCTGCAACAACATTTTTACTAGCCAGAGCTTCGACATGATGTCAACAAGTATATCGGGTCCTGCACTACATGTGTTATTTCCCAAATGACCACTAATAAAAAAGGCATGTACACCCCTCTTCTTACTCCTAAAAATCCCTAAGAATCCATCTCAATGGACTACATGTTAGGCCTTCCATCCACCAAGCAGGGAAATGAATTTTTGTTGATCGCTTTTCCAAGTTGGTGATTATGGCTTCCTGCATGAAGAGCATCACAATGGAGGCCACTGCCAAGCTATTCTTTGAACTAGTGTGGGTACATTTTGGTATCCCACAAACCATTATCTTATATTGGGACAACCGGTTCCTCATCACATTCTGGTCGAGCCTCTGGTCATTGTTGGACACCAAGCTCACCAAATCCACTGCCTTCCACCCCCACATGGATGGACAAACTGAGGTCGTCAATCAAATGATCATGCATATCCTTCACATGTAAAATTCCAAGCACCCAAACACATGGGAGGAGATTCTTCATTATGTTCAACACAGCTAAACCAGAGCCATACATAGCTCAATCGACCACATCCCCTTTCAGGTGGGGTTGGGATTCCAACCATTGGATCCCATGGATGTTGCACTACCCCTTGCGACCACCCAGGCTGACTCATCCCATGCTCTGGCTGACGCTGAAAAAGCCTCAAGATTCATTGAGTGGATCTAGCACATCCACCAATAGGTTCAATATATTTTACATAAGTCCAATGCCAAGTATAAGAAGCACCATGATCAACACCAGGTGCCACCCAAGTTTTAGGTGGGAGACAAAGTTAGGTTGCACTTGTAGAAAGAATGCCTTACAGGTCCTCATCAAAAGCTTCTTCCACTCCATTATGAACCTTAAACCATCACCAAGGTTGTGGGTGACAATGACTTTGAACTCAACATTTCCCCCTTCCTTGGCTTGCACTGAGTGTTCAATGTGGACCTCCTTCGGCCATATTTTCCACCATTATTGGACACCTTGGAGATCACATAACAATTGACACCAACAGAGCTCAACCATGACTGCATGGAATAGGAATCCATTGATAATATCATGGAAACACAGGTTAAGGGCACTCACAAATAGAGGATCCAACTTTATCAGGTTGTCAAAGCAGGGAAACTCCTGCACCAAGGCAAGTGGCTCACCCGGGCCCAAATTCAACAGAAATTTTCTCATCTGATGGGTAAAATCAACGCAATGGAGACCATTTCCTACTAAGGGGGAAATATTGATCCAGGAGGATATAATTTGACACCAACCTATTCAAACTAGCTCAAAATGTTTTTTCAGCAATTTACTATTTTTCACAGTTTTTCAGGTCCTTAACTTTTAGGGCCATTTTGAGGGCCTAAACGACATTTTTTGTTGATCAGGCACCTCAATGATCACTAAAGGAATTATTTGTCCCCCTAAATGAAGCTCCTCATCAATACCTTTCCAACACGCTATCATGCACCCAAAACAGACATCGTATGCAAACATTACGACCCTCAGAAGTTAATGTACTAACTTACCCCAACGGGGCCCACATGACTTTTGGCATTTCATCTCCTAGGGTTAGGTTTTTTGGATGTCTAGGATTTTGGCATTGATGTTCATTGTAAAAATTCATTTATAGCCTCATTGTATGCATTTTCTTGTGAATGAGCATATCCATCACATCTCTTCTCAGAGATAGGCTGCCACCATTCTAGCAAGCTTGTTTCAGTCTGCATTTTACAGTTTCAACATATTTATTATTTAATAGAAGTCAAATTTTATTGTATCTTTGTTATTATTCATTGTGTCTCTATGTTAATATTATAAATATATTATTTCATTTCGTTCTACTCATAAATCCGAATCTGTGGTATCAGAGCAACCTGCTCCTTGTCATTTTTTAGTGCATGTTCCCAACGAGGTCAGGGTATAGAGAGTTGGGTCTCGAGCTTGTTTCTCTTGAGAACAACTACTCTCACATGCCCAAGAAACCTTCCATGGCAGGTAGAAAAAAAGATGTCTGGAAAGGATATGCTTTCAAAATGTTGCTCGAGGAATCCCTCGAGTGACAAAGGAACGAGATGATGGACAAATTTGTGCAAATGCTTCGACGACTGCCGACAAGTGACACATCTACCTCAAGTGGAGGTGCCACCCCCTTCAAGGTACATATCAATTTTGATATTCCTATATTTTAAGTTCAAATAGATGTGAATGTCATAGATAAATGTTTAAATCTTATATAATCGTATTTTTTTGTCCACAACGTTTTCGATAGAGAAAATATTACATTTGTGCTCCTCAAGGCCATCCCCCATGTCAAAGATTGGTGGGATACTTTCTGTGAGAAAAATAAAATAGAAGGATCCACATTATTTGCAATTGCACCCACTTGGCGTTCCTTCAGGGATGTTATTAAGGAATAATACTATCCTGTTAGAAGTTAGGACGACTTGTATACAAGATGGACCACACTGTGGCAAGAAAGAGACCAAACAATGCTAGAGTTTACCAATGTCTTCCATACCTTGCGCACCAAAATGGGTATCAAATATTTTGAGTGACATCTCGTGCTCAAGTATTGTAGTGGTATGCATAGATACATTTATACAAAAATAGATTTTTTGATCATCTTGTCCTTGGGCGCAGCCTATCGATATGTTGTCAAAATCGAGCAAAAGCTTAAACAAAAGATGCAGAAGTTTGGGCCTAGGATCCCCTCACAGCAGAAGCATAGCAAGGGAAAACATAACCCATAAAAAAAGGAAAGAGAAAATATGGGAACCCTCGAGACAACCAGTCTAAGCCACAAGAAAATAAGGACAGTGGAAAGATGAAGAAATACACTGAGAAGTGGTGCGACTTCCATAAGAGCCCTTGGAATAACGCTGTTGATTTCCACTCAAAGAAGTCATTGGTGGCTGAGGTGAAATCCTATGAAACAAATGCGGGTTCCGAATTTGAGTCAAAACCATAAAAGGGGAGACATATCATTGACGAAGAACCCATTCCCACCGTTTCTACCACTAATATCCAGCCCGGTGAACCTGATGAGCTAGAGCAAGGAGAGCGTCTCTTTCATTCACAGATGTGGTTAAAAGGTGCTCCGTTGGAATTTATCGTTGATAGCAATAGCCAGAAGAACCTCATCTCAGTGGAGGTTGTCAAGTGGTTGGTCCTGCCGACAATGCTACACCCACAACCCTACACCATTGGATGGCTCCGCCAAGGAATCGATCTTCACGTCAACCAATAGTGTCACATGTCGTATGGCATCAATCCTTTCAAAGATGAGGTATTGTGTGATGTTTCTCCCCTTGAAGTTTGTGATGTTATTTTAGGCCAAGATTATTTATGAAGACGTCATGTTGTATATGATTCTATGCCTCCAAGTGTTATTATTACTTTGAATAGGAAATTGTATAGGATACCCGAGGCAATCCCACCTAGTGCTATTTCCTTGATCTCTTCCAAGAAATGCAGAACGGTCATCTCTCAGACTTGGAAGTTTGTCTTCTTCATTAGTCTCCTTAGAACGAGTGAAATATTGCAGCCACAACCAAGGCCTCTGCAGTTGACCTCTTGATCTAGGTGGATATCGGTGGCCACCCACCTTTTCCAACTGGCTCAAAACAACTTTCTGGCAATTTTGGTATTTTACTATTTTTAGCAGTTTTTTGGGTCTTGAACTTCTGGAGCCGTTTTGAGGCCCTAAACAATGTTTTTTTGGGTATGTTGTGATCAAAAAATTTTGTGCAACTATTGTATTCCTCGGATAGATCTTTCCAATGGGCTATCGTACTCCTAAAATGGAGATCGTATGTAAACGTTACGACCCCGGGAAGTTGATGTACTAACTTACCCAAACGGGGCCCACATGACTTTTGGCACTTCATCTCCTAGGGTTAGGTTTTTGGATGTCTAGGGTTTTGGGCATTCCTCTTTATTGTAAAAAGGCCTTCAGAGCCTCATTGTAAGGTTCTTCTTGCAAATGAGTGCAATTGTCACATCTCTTCTCAGAGATAAGCCGCTACCATTCCAGCAAGCTTGTTTTCCGCTGCATTTTACAGTTTCAGCTTATTTCCTTATTGAATAGAAAACTAGTTTTACCGTATCTCTATTATTATGTGTTAAGCATCTGTTAATAATTTGTATTCATTTCATTATGCTCATGAAATCCGAATCAGTGGTATCAGAGGGGTCTGCTCCTTGTTGTCTTAATGCATGTCCCCAACGAGGTTGAAGTATAAAGAGTTGGGTCTCGAGCTTGTTTCTCTTGAAGACAAAATCTCTTGCACGCCCAAGAAACCTCTCATGGAAGTAGAAAAGAAAGATGATGGGAGAGGAAATCCTTTTAAACTGTTGATTGAGGAATAACTCATGCAACAGAGGAATGAGATGATGGATAGTTTCACGCAAATCCTTCGGTAGCTACCAACAGGCCACCCATATTCTTCGAGCGGAGGCGCCGCCCCCTTCAAGGTACAAATAAACTTCAATATTCCTATATTTGAAGGTCAGATAGATGCAGATGTTATAGACAAGTGGTTGAATCTACTAGAAGGGTATTTTTCTATCCATAACTTTTCGAATAAAGAAAATGTTACTTTTGCACTCCTCAAAGTCGTTCCCCATGTCAAAGATTGGTGGGAAACTTTCTATGAACAAAAATAAACAGAGAAACCCTCATTATTTATAGTCATGGATACCTAGGAATCCTTCAAGGATGCTATTAAGGAAAAATAATACCCTGTTGAAAGTTATGACGATTTGTATACCACATGGACCACACTGCGGCAAGAAAGAGACCAAGCAGTGCCAGATTTCAAAAATATCTTCCATACCTTGTGTACCAAGCTGGGTATCAAATATTCAGAGCAACATCTGGTGCTCAAGTATCGTGATGCTCTTCATAGATACATCCAAACCAAAATGTAATTTCTAGACATCTTATCCTTGGGGGAAGCCTACCAATATGCCGTCAAAATCGAGTAGAAGCTCAAACAAAAGATGCGACAATTTGGGCAGGGGAACCCCTCACAACAAAAGCTAGAAAAAGGTAGCCCCAACCCACAGATCAAAGGATAGAGAAAAGATGGATAGTATCAGGACAACCAGTCCAAGCTGTAAGCAAAGAAGGACACCGAAAAGACAAAGAAAGATACCAGGAAGTGGTGTGACTTCCATAAGAGCCCTTGGCATAACACTATTGACTGCTGCTCAAAGCATTCGCTAGTGGTCGAAGTGAAATCCTTTGAATCAGATGCAGGTTTTGACTTTATGTTAAAACCAGGAAGGGGAAGATGGATCATTGACATGGAACCCAGTGCCACCATTGCTACCACCAAGCTCCAACATGGTGAACCAGACGAGCCAGAAGAAGGAGAGTGCCTCTTCCATTCACAGATGTGGGTAAAAGGCACCTCGCTGCACTTCATTATTGATAGTGGTAGCCAGAAGAACCTCATCTCAATAGAGGTTGTCAAGTAGTTGGCCCTGCCGACAACGCCACACCCACAACCCAACACCATTAGATGGCTCCGCCCAGAAAGTGATCTCCGTGTTAGCCAACAGTGTCGATTGTCGTATGATATCAAGCCCTTCAAAGAAGAGGTATTGTGTGATGTTGCTCCTCTCGAAGTTTGTGATTTTATTTTGGGTCAGCCTTATTTATGGAAATGTCATGTTGTATACGAGTCTAGGCCTCGTAGTGTTATTATTACTTTGAACAGGAAATTGTACAGGATACCCAAGGCTGTCCCACCTAGTGCTATTTCCTTGATCTCTGCTAAGAAATGAAGGAAGGTCATCCCTCAGACGAGGAAGTTTGTCTTCTTCATGATTCTCTCTCAGAATGAGTGAAATATCACAGACACATCCAAGGTCTCTGCGACCGACCTCTCCACACAGTAGAAGCAAGTAGATAAGGTCATGGAAGAATACTCAGATATCTTCTCCTCACCTACCGGGGTAACTCTGCACTGCCAGGTCAAGCACCCCATCGATCTGACCCCCAGCGCACCATTGACCAATGGGCCAGTATATCGACACTCTCTGTTATAGAATGAGGAGATCAAGCGATAGATCCAAGAACTTCTCCACAAGGGGCACATCCGTCCCAGCTCATCACGTTGTGGGAGCCCAATCATGCTGGTACAGAAGAAAGATGGAACCTGGAGACACTGCATTCATTACCAGGCTCTGAATAAAATCATAGTCAGAAATTGGTACCCGATTCCCTGAATTGACGACCTCCTTGATCAACTCATGGGGGCAAATACTTCAGTAATATTGATCTAAAGTTTGGCTACCACCAGGTCCCGATAGAATAGACAGATGCATGGAAGACTACCTTCAAGTCAAAGGAAGGCATGTTTGAATAAATGGTCATGCCCTTTGGTTTGAAAAATTCTCCAGCCACTTTCATGAGGATGATGGATGATATCCTATGACCATTCACTAATAATTTTGTAGTGGTGTATCTGGATCACATTCTCATTTACAACAATACTTGGGGTGAACACTTGTAGCATATTCAGTAGGTTTTGCACACCTTGCGGTAGCACAAGCTATATGCCAACTTGGAAAAATTTTCCTTCGACATGGACATGGTCAATTACCCAGGCTACATCATTGATTAACATGGCATACATGTGGATCCAACCAATATCCAAGTCATCCGTGACTGGCCAACCCCAACCACACTCACTAAGCTTCGAAGCTTCTTGGGCCTTACCAATTTCTACCAAAGGTTCATGTTGGGATTCTCCCATATTGCATGGGCCCTCAGCCAAATAACCAGGGGTGGTGGTAAGGAGAAATTTTTGTGAGGCCAGTCCCAACAACAAGAATTCGATGATTTGAAGCAGCGCTTATGCTCAACCCCAGTACTTTCACTACTAGACTTGCAACATCCCTTTGAGATTGAGATAGATGCTTCAGACTATGATGTGGGTGTTGTTCTCACTCAGCATGGCCACCCCATGGCCTATCATAGTGAGACACTATTAGATGTTTTCTGTAAGTACCCTACTTATGACAAAGAAATGTACTCCATTATGAAAGCTTACCGCCAGTGGAGACATTACATTCTTGGGAAGGATACATTCATCCACATTGATCATAAGCCACTGCAGTTCATGTAGACACAAGGAAAATTCCAAAATGACCACCATCAAAAGTGGTCCACATACTTGCGGCAATTCCACCTCAACATCAAGAATAAAACAGGAAGCACCAACCGCATCGTCGATTGCCTTAGCAGACCACCAGTTGCGACACTCACCACAGTGCTAGAATCTTGCAGCCACGAGACCTCTCAATGGCCCCAACTCTATGAGACAGGCCCAGACTTCGCCACCACCTACCAAATGTTGGGTGCAAAGGCAGTTGTCGATAATTTCCATCTTAAGGATGGGTTGTTGTGTCATCTAGGACATATCTGTGTTCCATCAAGCGAGCAAGTGAAGATGATATGGGAATCCCACTACAGTCGGGTGGTAGGACACTTCGGCGTCGAAAAGACAGTGGCAATGCTACAAAAATATTTCTACTGGTTGAAAATTCGACAGGAGGTCAACAAGTATATCAAGTCTTGCACTGCCTACGTTATTGCCAAACTGACCACTAAGAAACAGGGCCTGTACACCCCTCTTCCTACTCCTAACAGGCCATGGGAATCCATCTCAATGGAATACATGTCGGGCCTCCCATCCACCAAGCGAGGAAATGACTGTGTTTTTGTGGTTTTTGATCGCTTTTCTAAGATGGCGATTCTGGTTGCCTGCAAGAAGAGAATCACAACAGAAGCCACCACCAAGATCTTCTTTGAATACATCTGGGTACATTTTGGAATCCCATAAACCATTGTCTCAGATTGGGACAGTTTATTTCTCAGTACATTTTGGTCGAGCCTCTGGTCACTGTTGGATACCAAGCTCACCAAATCCACGGCCTTCCACCCCCAGATAGATGGCCAAACCGAGGTCATAAATCGAATGATCATGCATATCCTTCGCATGTATAATTCAAATAACCCTCACACATGGGATGAGAGTCTTCCCTATGTCCAACATAGCTACAACTAAGCCCTACATAGCTCAACCGGTCACAGCCCCTTTCAGGTGGGGTTGGGATTCCAACCATTGGGTCCCATAGATGTTGCACTTCCCCTTGCGGTCACCTCAGTCGACTCCTCTCCTACTCCAACCGAGGTTGACAAAGCCACCCAGTTCATTGAGAGGATCCAGCACATCCACCAACAGGTTCAGGATATCCTACAGAAGTCCAATGACAAGTACAAGAAGCGCCATGATCAACATCGGGTGCCACATAAGTTTCAGGTGGGCAACAAAGTTTGGTTGCACTTGCAGAAAGAACGCCTTACAGGACCCCATCAGAAGCTTTACCCACTCTGTTATGGGTCGTACACCATCACCAAGGCTTTGGGGGATAATGCTTTTGAGCTCAACATTCCTCCTTTCCTTGGCCTGCACCCAGTGTTCA
Organism: Picea glauca; assembly: GCA_000966675.3. Taxonomy (NCBI): domain Eukaryota; kingdom Viridiplantae; phylum Streptophyta; class Pinopsida; order Pinales; family Pinaceae; genus Picea; species Picea glauca. The sequence goes on from JZKD02S0800035.1 coordinate 135,802, forward strand.
ACGTGGACCTCCTTCGGCCTTATTTCCCACCATTATTGGACACCTTAGACATAGCAGAACAATTGGCACCAATAGAGCTCAACCCCGACTACATACAATAGGAATCAAATGATCATATTGTGGACACACAGATCAATGGAACTCGACAACAAAGAATCCAACTTTATCGAGTCGTCAAAGTAGGGCAGCTCCTGCACCAAGGCAAGTGGCTCACCCGGGGCCAAATTCAGCAGAAATTTCCTCATCTGATGGGAGAAATCAACGCAATGGAGACCATTTATTCCTAAGGAGGGAGGATTGATCCAGCTAGATATCGGCGGCCACCCACCTTTTCCAGCTGGCTCAAAACAACTTTATGGCAAGTTTGGTATTTTACTATTTTTCGTAGTTTTTTGGGTCCTGAACTTTCGGAGCCGTTTTGAGGCCCTAAACGATTTTTTTTGGGTACGTTGCACTCACAAAATTTGGTGCAACTATTGTAGTCCTCGGATATATCTTTCCAATGGGCTATCTTATGCCTAAAATGGAGATCGTATGCAAAAGTTACGACCCTAGGAAGTTGATGTACTAACTTACCCAAATGGGGCCCACATGACTTTTGGTGCTTCATCTCCTAGGGTTAGGTTTTTGGATGTTTAAGGTTTTGGGAATTCGTCTTTATTGTAAAAAGGCCTTCAGAGCCTCATTGTAAGGTTCTTCTTGTGAATGAGCATAGCCGTCACATATCTTATCAGACATAAGCCGCCGCCATTCCAACAAGCTTGTTTTCCGCTGCATTTTACAGTTTCATCTTATTTCCTTATTGAATAGAAAACCAGTTTTATTGTATCTCTATTATTCTATGTTAAGCATATATTAATAATCTGTATTCATTTTGCCTTGCTCATAAAATCTGGATCACCTCTCCATGCAACAGAAAAAAATGGATAAGGTCGTGGAAGAATACAAAGACATCTTTTCCTCACCTATAGGGGTACCTCTGCACTGTCAAGTCAAGCATTCCATCGATATAACCCCTGGTGCATCACTACCCAGTGGTATTGTCCATCATCACTCTCTGTTATAAAAATTAGGAGATAAAGTGTTAGATCCAATAATTTCTCCACAAGGGGCACATTTGAGCCATCTCATCACCTTTTGAAGCCCGATCATTTTGTGTAGAAGAAAGATGAGATTTGACGACTCTGCATTGATTGCAGAGCCCTAAATAAGATCACAGTCTAGAAATGGAGCCTGAATCCCTCAATCGATGATCTCCTTGATTAGCTCAAGGGGGTCAAATTCTTTAGTAAGATTGATCTGAAGTCTGGCTACCATCAGGTCCAAATAGAGTAGACAGATGTATGGAAGAATGCCTTCAAGTCAAAAGAAGGTCTTTTTGAATGGTTGGTCATGCCTTTTGGTTTGAAAAATTCCCCAACAAATTTCATGAGGATGATGGATGATATATTGCGGCCTTTCACCAATTATTTTGTAGTGGTGTATCTGGATGAAATCCTCATCTGCAACAATATTTGGGTGGAACACTTGCGGCATATCCAGTAGGTTCTACACAATTTGCGACAACACCAACTATATTCCAACTTGGAAACATGCTCCTTTGGAATTGAAAAGGTCTAGTACCTAAGATACATTTTTTATGACCATGGTGTGCATGTGGATCCAACCAAGATCTCGGTCATCTGTGACTAGCCAGCCCCAACCACACTCGCAGAGCTTTGGAGCTTCTTAGGCCTTGCCAATTTCTATCACAGGTTCATGTTAGGATTCTCCCATATTGCATGGGCCCTCAGCCAAGTAACCAGGGGTGGTGGTAAAGCCAAGTTTGTGTGGGGCCTGTCCCAACAAAAATCATTTGATGATTTGAAGCAACGCTTGTGCTCAACCCCAGTACTTTTGTTACCTTTCCTACAACAATCCTTTGAGATCGAGACATATGCCTTAAACTATCTTGTGCGTGTAGTTCTCACTCAGCATGGCCACCCCATGGCCTATCATAGTGAGACACTATCATATGTTTTCAATAAGTACCCTACTTATGACAAAGAAATGAACTCCATTGTGCAAGCCTACTGCCAGTGGAGGCATTACATTCTTGGAAAGGAGAAAATAATCCACATTGATAATAAGTTGTTATAGTTTATGCAGACACAAGACAAATTGTGGAATGACCACCATTAGAAGTGGTCCACATAATTGCCACAGTTCCACCTCAACCTCAAGTATAATACAGGTAGTACCAACCGAGTGATTGATTTCCTCATCCAAAATCTAGTCGCAACACTCACCATGGTGCTAGACTATTGCAGCCACAAGACCTTTGAATGGCCCCACCTCTATGAGAAATATAATGACTTCGCCACCACCTACCAGATGTTGGGAGGCAACACAAATATCACTAATTTCCATCTTTAGGACGGCCTGTTATGCCATCTAGGCCATCTGTTCTTTCCATCAAGCAGGCAGGCGAAGCTGATTTGGGAAGCCCACCACAGTCTGGTTGCAAGACATTTCAACACTGAAAATATAGTGGCAGTGCTGCAACAACTTTTTTACTGGCCGAAGCTTCGACAGGATGTCAACAAGTATAATAGGTCATACACTTCCTGTTCTATTCCCAAACTATCCACTAAGAAACAAGTCCTATACACCCCTCCGCCTACTCCTCATAGTCCCTGGGAATCCATCTCAATGGACTACATGTCAGGCCTTCCATCCAACAAGTAGAAATATGACTCTGTTTTGTGGTTGTTGAACATTTTTCCAAGATGGCAATTCTAGCCGCTTGCAAGAAGAGCATCACCGTGGAGGCCACTACTAAGATATTCTTTGAACGAGTGTGGATACATTTTGGTTTCTCACAAACCATTATCTTAGATCAGGAAAGTCGGTTCCTCAACACATTCTGGTCGAGCCTCTAGTCATTGTTGGACACCAAGCTCACCAAATCCAATTCCTTCCACCCCCAGATGGATGGAAAAACTAAGGTCGTCAACTAGATGATCATACATATCCTGCACATGTACAATTCCAACCACCCCCACACATAGGACAAGAGTCTTCCTTTTGTTCAAAACAGCTACAACAAAGCCATACATAGCTCAACCGACTAAAACCCTTTTTAGGTGGGGTTAGGATTCCAATCATTGGGTCCCATGGATGTTGCAATAAACCTTGCGTCCAACTAGAATGACTCATCCCATGCTTCGACTAAAGATGACAAATCCTCCCTATTCATTGAGTGAATCTCTGAAGTCAGTTTTTTTTGAATACGAGGTCAAGGTTGGATCTTAGGGAGGATCCACAACTGATGGAAAAAGATCCTCAACCTATCCCAAGAATCTCTAAGGTGGTTGGGCCTCTTAAAGCCTATATAAGGAGGCCTCCTCATGGTGAAAGAGGGGGACATTGAAGGCATCAAACTTATGATCTCATAAGAGAGAATAAACAGTGAAAGCATATTCATTTTGATTGTGAATCATTTGACCAAGGGGTTGGACAAGCAGACCTAGATGAGGCTGCTACACCTGCATCTACACTTGCAAGCACCTTATTTTGTTCTCATTAATACATGTGCTTGGCCTGTTTCCTTCAAGATTGTGTACATCTACATGAACTTGTATTTGATGGATAGATCTAGTTTTGAGATAATCATGGTAGAATAGGAAGTATGATTTGTCTTTGTTGTTTATTGGATTGTAGGACTTGTTGAAGAGCTTAGGGATCAAAGCTCAACTTGGACTAGGTGAGGACAAACATCGTAAAAATGTACTCATATATTTTTCCTCTTCTCTATAGATTAGCTTAGCTAGGTTTAAAGGAATGTCAGTGATCAAAGTTAGCAATTTTTTGTCTTGGTCATAGGGGTCTAAGATCCAAGAGGGAATTCACATGTCCGCAGGGGAATTTTCCTACAACAAATGTCTAGGGTTTTGGCATTGATGTTTATTGTAAAAAGGCCTTCAGAGCCTCATTGTACTCATATACCTGTGAATGAGAATATACATCACATATCTTCTCAGAGATAAGCGTCCACCATTATAACAAACTTGTTTTAGTCTGTATTTTACAGTTTCAACATATTTCTTATTTAATAGAAGTCAAGTTTTACTGTATCTCTGTTATTATTCATGGTGTCTCTGTGTTAAAATTATAAATTTGTTCTTTCATTTCGTTCTTCTCATAAATCCGGATGAGTGGTATTAGAGTGGTCTGATCCTTGATATTTGTTAGTGCATGTCCCCAACGAGGTCATGGTATAGAGAGTTGGGTCTCGAGTTTGTTTCTCTTGAGGAAAACTGCTCTCGCATGCCCAAGAAACCTTCCATGGTGGGAAAAAAGAAAGACGAGAGGACAAGATATCCTTTCAAAATGTTTCTTAAGGAATCCCTCAAGTGAAAGAGGAATGATATGATGGAGAAATTTGCACAAATTCTTCGATGACTGATGACAAGAGACTCATCTACCTCACGTGAAGGAGATGCCCCGTTCAATGTACAGATCAATTTAGGTATTCCTATATTTTAAGGTCAAATATATGTTGATGTCGTAGACAAATGGTTAAAGCTTCTAGAAGGGTATTTGTTTGTCCACAACTTTTCCAATAGAGAAAATATTACATTTTCACTACTTAAGGACGTCCCCCATGTCAAAAATTGGTTGGAGACTTTATGTGAGCAAGAGGAAATAGAGGGATCCACATTATTTACAGTTCCACTAAGTTGGGGTTCCTTCATGGATGTTATTAAGGAAAAATGCTACCCCGTTGGAAGTCATGATTACTTGTATAAAAGATGAACCACACTACGGAAGGAAAGAGACCAGACAGTGTCAGAGTTCACCAATGTCTTCCATACCTTCCCCACCAAGTTGGGTATCAAATATTCTAAGCGACATTTGGTGCTCAAATATCATGGTTGTCTGCATAGATACATCCAGACAGAAATGGAGTTTTTGGACATTTCGTCCTTGGGTGTGGCCTATAGATATGTCATCCAAATTGAGCAGAAGCTTAAACAAAAGATGCAACAGTTTGAACCTGGGAACTCCTCACAATAGAAGCAGGGAAAGGGTAGCCCAAACCCATAGAAAAAAGGATAGATCAAACATGGGTAGCCTTAGGACAGCCAGTCTAAGCCGCAAGAAAAGAAGGAAAATGGAAGGACAAAGAAAGATACCAAGAAGTGGTGTGACTTCCATAAGAGCCCTTGGTATAACACTATTGATTTCCACTCAAAGCATTCATTGGTGGCTAAGGTGAAAGCATTTGAATCTGATGCGGGTTCTGAATCTGAGTCAGAAATAGAAAAGGGGAGACATATCATTGACGCAAAACTGAGTGCCACCATTGCTACCACCAAGATCCATCCCGGTGAACCTAATGAGCCAGAGGAAGTTAAGAACCTATTTCATTCAAATATGTGGGTGAAAGTCACTCCACTACACTTCATCATTGATAGTGGTATCCAAAAGAACCTCATCTCAGCGGAGGTCATCAAGCAGATAGCCATGCTTTCAATGCCATACCCATAACCCTACACCATCGGATGGATTCACCAACAAAGGAATGATTGAGGCCCCTAAATGAATATCCTCGTCAATAAATTTCCATCTATCTATCGTGTTTCCAAAGCAGAGTTCGTATGAAAAAGTTACGACCCTAGGAAGTTAATGTACTAACTTACCCCAACGGGTCCGACATGACTTTTGGCGTTTCATCTCCTAGAGTTAGGTTTTTTGGATGTATAGGGTTTTGATATTGATTCTTATTGTAAGAAGGCATTCAAAGCCTCATTGTACTCATCTTCTTGCAAATGAGCATAGCCATCACATCTCTTATCAAAAATAAGTTTCCACCATTCTAGCAAGCTTGTTTCAGTTTGCATTTTATAGTTTCAACATATTTATTATTCAATATAAGTCAAGTTTTACTATATCTCTGTTATTATTCACCATGTCTCTATTTTAATATTATAAATCTATTCTTTTATTTTGTTCTTCTCATAAATATGGATCAGTGGTATCAGAGTGGTCTACTCCTTGTCGCTTTTTAGTGCATGTCCTCGACAAGGTTAGGGTTTAGAGAGTGGGGTCTCGAGCTTGTTTCTCTTGAGGAAAAATGCTCTCGCACACCCAAGACACCTTCCATGGTGGGAAAAAATAAATACGACAGGACAAGAGATCCTTTCAAAATGTTGTCTGAGGAAGCGCTCGAGCGACAAAGGAATGAGATGATGGATAGATTTGTGCAAATCCTTCGACAACTGCCAACACGTGACACATCTACCTCAAGCGGAGGCGCCACATTCAAGGTACAAATAAATTTTGATGTTCCTATATTTCAAGGTCAAATAGATGTGGATACCGTAGATAAACGGTTAAACCTTATAGAACGGTATTTTTCTGTCCATAATTTTTTTGATAGATAAAATATTACATTTGCGCTCCTCAAGGTCATTCCCCATGCCAAATATTGGTGGGAGACTTTCTGCGAGAAAACGAAAATAAAGGGATTCACATTATTTGCAGTTGTACCCACTTGGGGTTCCTTCAGGGATGCTATTAAGGAACAATACTACCTTGTTGGAAGTTACGACGACTTGTATACAAGATGGACCACACTGCAATAGTAAACAGATCAAACAGTGCTAGAGTTCACCAATGTCTTCCATACCTTGTGCACCAAGATAGGTATCAAAGATTTTGAGCAACATCTGGCACTCAAGTACTGCGATGATTTGCATAGATACATCCATATATAAATGGATTTTTTGGACATCTCGTCCTTGGGCCTGGCCTATCGATATATCGTCAAAATCGAGCAGAAGCTTAGAAAAAAGACGCAATAGTTTCAGCCTAGGAACCCCTCACAGAAGAAGGAGGGAAAGGAAATCCCCAACCCGTAGAACAAAGGAAAAATAAAATATGGGAAGCCTCAGGACAACCAGTCCAAGCTACAAGAAAAGAAGGACAATGCAAAGATGAAGAAAGATACCAGGAAGTGGTGTGAATTCCATAAGAGCCCCTGGCATAACGTTGTTGATTGCCACTCAAATCAGTCATTGTTGGATCAGGTGAAAACCTATGAATAAGATGCATGTTCTGACTCTGATTCAAAATTAAAAAATTTGAGACAGATCATTAAAACAGAACCCAGTTACATCGTTTCTAACACCAAGATCCAACTCGATGAACTTGATGAGCTAGAGGAAGGAGAGAGCCTCTTTCATTCACAGATGTGGGTGAAAGGCACTTCACTGCACTTCATTGTTGATAGCGGTATCCATAAGAACCTCATCTTAGCAGAGGTAGTCAAGCGGTTGGCCCTACTAGAAATGCCGCACCTACAACCCTACACCATCGGATGGCTCCGCCAAGGAAGTGATCTTCACGTCAGCCAATAGTGTCGCTTGTCGTACGACATCAATCCTTTCAAAGATGAGATATTGTGTGATGTTTCTCCGGTTGAAGTTTCTGATTTTATTTTGGGCCAACCTTATTTATGGAAACTTCATGTTGTATATGAGTCTAGGCCTCAAAGTCTTATTATTACTTTGAGCAGGAAATTGTACAGGATACCCAAGGTAGTCCCACCTAGTGCTATTTCCTTGATCTCTGCCAGGAAATGCAGGAAGGTCATCTCTCATACCAGGAAGTTTGTCTTCTTTGTGATTCACTCTCAGAACAAGAGAAATATTGCAGCCACAACCAAGGCCTATGCGTTCGACCTCTCCACACAGTAGAAGAAAATGGATAAGGTTGTGGAAGAATACAAAGACATCTTCTCCTCATCTACTGGGGTACCTCTGCACTGCCATGTCAAGTATTCCATCGATCTAACCCTCGACGCACCACTACCCAATGGGTCAATATATTGTCTCTCTTTGTTAGAAAATGAGGAGATCAAGCGTCATATCCAAGAACTTCTCCACAAGGGGCACATCCGACCCAACTCATCACTTTGTGGAAGCTCGATCATGATGGTGCAGAAGAAATATGAGACCTGGTGACTCTGCATTGATTACTAGGCCCTAAATGAGATCACAGTTAGGAACCGATACCCGATTCCCTAAATCGATGATCTCCTTGAGAAGCTCAAGGGGGAAACATACTTTAGTAAGATTGATATGAATTCTGACTACCATCATGTCCAAATAGAGTAAACAGATGTATGGAAGACTGCCTTCAAGTCAAAATAATGTCTTTTTGAATCGTTGGTCATGCCTTTTGGTTTGAAACATTCCCCAACAACTTTCATGGGGATGATGGATGGTATCTTGTAGCCTTTCACCAATTCTTTTGTAGTGGTGTATATGGATAACATCCTCATATAAAACAACACTTGCATCATATCCAACAGGGTCTCCACACTCTACAACAACACCAACTATATGCCAACTTGGAAAAATGCTCCTTCGGCTTGGACAGGGTACAATACCTAGGATACATTATTGATGAGAATGGTGTGCATGTGGATCCATCCAATATCCAGGTCATTCGTGACTGGCCAACCCCAACCATGATCATGGACCTTCAGACCTTCTTAGGCCTTGCCAATTTCTATCACAGGTTGATGTTGGGATTCTCCCATATTGCATGGGACCTCAACCAAGTAACCAGGGGTGGTGGTAAGGCCAAGTTTGTGTGGGGCCTGTCCCAACAACAAGTTTTCGATGATTTGAAGAGGCACTTGTGCTCATCCCCAGTACTTTCATTACCTGACCTACAAGATCCCTTTGAGATCAAGACAAATGCCTCATACTATGATGTGGGCACAATTCTCACTTAGCATAGTCACCTCATGGCCTATCATAGTGAGACACTATCATATGTTGTCTGTAAGTACCCTACTTATGATAAAGAAATGTACTCAATTATGAAATCTTTCCGCCAATGGAGGAATTACATGCTCAAGAAGGAGACAGTCATCCACACTAATCATAGGCCACCACAGTTTATGCAGACACAAGGAAAATTGTAGAATGACCGCCATCATAAGTGGTCCACATACTTGCAACAATTCCACCTCAACATCAAGTATAAGATAGGTAGTACCAACCGGATTGTTGATTTCCTCAGTCGACCTCCAGTCGTGGCACTCACCACAGTGATAGACTCTTGCAACCACGAGACCTATGAATGGCCCCACCTCTATGAGAAAGATCCTGACTTCACCACCACCTACCAGATGTTGGGCACCAACACAACTGCCATTAATTTTCATATTTAGGATGGGTTTTTATGCCATCTGGGCCATCTTTTTGTTCCATCAAGTGAGTGGGAGAAGATGATTTGGGAAGCCCACTATAGTCAGGTGGTAGGAAATTTCGACATCGAAAAGACAGTGATAGTGCTATAGAAACATTTTTACTAGTTGAAGCTTCGACAGGATGTCAGCAAGTATATCAGGTCTTGCAATGCCTATGCTATTATCAAACCATCCACTAAGAAAAAGGTTCTGTACACCTATCTTCCTACTTCTGATAGGGCTCGAGAATCCATCTCAATAGACTATATGTCATTCCTTCCATCCACCAAGCGGGGAACTAACTTTGTTTTGTGGTTGTTGATCTCTTTTCCAAGATGACGATTCTAGCCACCTGCAAGAAGAGTATCATAGTGGAGGCCACTACCAAGCTCTTATTTAAATGAGTGTGGGTACATTTTGGTATCCCACAAACCATTATCCCATATCGGGAAAACTAATTCCTAAGCACATTGTGGTTGAGCCTCTGGTCACTGATATACACTAAGCTCACCAAATCCACCTCCTTCCACACCCAGACAGATGGCCAAACTGAGGTCGTCAACCATATGATCGTGAATATCCCGTGCATGTATAATTCCAAGGACCCCCATACATGGGATAATATTCTTCCTTATGTTCAACACATATACACCAGAGACATACATATCTCAACTGGCCACAACCCCTTTTAGGTGGGGTTGGGATTCCAACCATTGGGTCCCATGGATGTTTCACTACCCCTTGCGACCACCGAGGACGCCTCATATGATGCTCTAAATGAACTTGAAAAAGCCTCCCAATTTATTGAGTGAATACAACACATTCACCAATAGGTTCAGGATATTTTACAGAATTCCAATGCTAAGTACAAGCAATAGCATGATCAACATCGGGTGCCACACAAGTTTCAGGTGGGAGAAAAATTTTGGTTGCACTTGCAGAAAGAATGCCTTACAGGGCCTCATCGAAATATTTGTACACTCCATTATGGACCTTACACCATCACCAAGGACATGGGTGACAATGTTTTTGAGCTCAACATTCCCCACTTCCTTGGATTTCACCCAGTGTTCAATGTGGACCTCCTTTGACTATATTTTCCACCATTATTGGACACCTTAGAGATCATAGAACAGTTGACACCAACAGAGCTCAACCCTGACTGCATGGAAAATGAATCCATTGATCATATCATGGTCACACAATTCAAGGGCCCTTACCAGTAGAGGATCCAACTTTATCGAGTTGTCAAAGAAGGATAACTCTTGCACCAAGTGACTCACTCGGGCCCAAATTCAACAGAAATTTCCTCATCTGATGGGGAAACTCAACACAATAGAGACCATTTTTTCCTCATGGGGGAGGATAGATCCAAGAGGATATCGGTGGCCACCCACCTATCCTAACTGGCTCAAAACAATTTTTTGACAATTTACTATTTTTCAGAGTTTTTCGGGTCCTAAAGTTCTGGGGCCATTTTGAGGGCCTAAATGACATTTTTTAGCGATCGAGCACCTCAATGTTAAAAAAAATGTATAATTGAGCCCCCTAAATGAATCTCCTCATCAATACCTTTCCAACGAGCTATTGCTCTCCCAAAACAGAGATTGTATGAAAACGTTACAACCTCGAGAAGTTAATGTACCAACTTACCACAACGGGGCCCACATGACTTTTGGTGTTTCATCTCTTAGGGTTAGGTTTTTTGGATGTATATGGTTTTGGCATTGATTTTTATTGTGAAAATTTATTCAGAGCCTCATTGTACTCATCTTCTTGCAAACGAGTGTAGTCGTGACATCTCTTCTTAGAGATAAGCTGCCACCAGTCTAGCAAGCTTGTTTTAGTATGCATTTTATAGTTTCAACATATTTATTATTTAACATAAGTCAAGTTTTACTGTATATATGTTATTATTCACCGTGTCTCTATGTTAATATTATAAATCTATTCTTTCATTTCATTCTGCTCATAAATATGAATCAGATCCATAAACTTCTAAATAAAAGAGTTAGTAGTCATTAAAATTCCATGCAGTGTGTGGAAATTTTGAAATATGTGTTGAGGGGGATGTATTCCCAATGGTCAATAGTAGGGATTAATACCAAGGACAAGGTCCACTTAGACTCCTCCCTATTTGGTGTGGAATATTTTGGAATATTTTACAGGAATAGTGTGCTTGTCATTAATGGCAAGAACAACAACGATGATGGCAAACAGGAAAAGCATAAGCTCAGGAGGAGAAACGAATAGTATGTAGAGATCAAAGCTCAGAAGGGAAAGGACAATATAGAAATGCGATTAAGATCAAAATCTCCATAGGAAAAACCAGGACTGTTGAAAATTCGAATACCCGAAATCCAAAATGAATAAGGACCATCAGATCTTGAGAAAATGTGATGACCGTTGGATCACTTTAAGTGGAAGGATAGGATAAGAAAGGGTTGAGATTTGAGATCTTGATCACTTGAATATCCATCAGCCATCAGATCACCTTAAGTGGAAGGACAATATAAACAAGGGCTGAGATCTGATATCTTGATCACCTGAATTTTCGTCAGTCCTCGGATTGAATTAAATGGAAGGATAGGATAAGCAAAGACAGAGAGACGTTGGATTTAATCTAAAGAAAATATGCATCATATATAGATCGAATAGTTAATCTAAGATCTTGATCAAATGAATGTCATTCGTTTCGGGTATAAATATGTGAGGAGGTTAAGCTCCGGAGAAATCACTACGAGAGTTTTAGTTTGAGATTTGAAATTCCTGAAGCCCAGAGAGCCGAAGAGTTGAAACAAATCCTCAACCGTCAGATCATCTGAAGTAAATATCAGTTGTCATATCATCCGAAGAATATCTCAAGCATTAGATCGTCTGAAGTGAATATGGGCCATCTAATCCAGAGTGTCATTTTGAGAACTAAAATACCCAAAGCCCGGAGAGTCGGAGAGCCGAAATAAATTGTTGACCATCAAATCATACGAAGTAAATCTCAGTCGTCAGATCATTCAAAGAATATCTCAAGCGTCAGATCGTCCAAAGTGAATCTAAGCCGTCTGATCCAGAAAAGACATGGTATAATCCTGTGGACTCCAGGTAAAGATCCGAAGTAAGCCTCAACCGTCCGATTCAAGAGTACATGTGGCAGACCATGTTAGTGAGGACATGTGGAAGACCACGTCAACAAGAGGACATGTGGTAGTAATCCTCATACTTTGAGGGGAAGTAAATTTTGAGACTTGATATTTTAGAAGTCCAGAGACCCGAAGGAGATCTCGATCATTGATTGAGAAAGGAGACGCAGAACCGTTGATCTGGTTGAAAGGTCAAGTTCCCGAAGTGGAGGTAGAGCTATCAATTGAGAAGGATAGGTGTCTGCAGATCATGGACTCCAGAAGATTGGCGTACAGAGAAAATCAAGGTTTGAGATTTGAAAGTCCTAGAGCTCGGATCACGAAGTAAATCACAGCCGTTGATTTAGGAAGGTTAGATTTGATCCACAGAATTTGAAAGGACAGATCTGAACCATCATATTTAGGAGCACCATCAAGATCATGATATCAATGATCATACTCAATTGCGGGGCTAGAACATGCTCGAGTCTTCATTTTTCTTGAGAGGGTCGTAATCGAAACCATGGTTTTGGAGAAAGGACACGTGGAGGCTCAAGGTAAATTACTGGGAGAAACACAATTTGATTTCAAACCACCTTTGTTCGTGCCCACAATCGCATGGTCACATGAGATCATTGCCCAAGGTCACATCAGTGAAAGTTTGGGGAAGGAGCTAATGCTACTAAGCTCCACTTTGGAACTTCGGATATTGGGAGTTGGGAGAATCGAGATGTCTCATACCAAGATTCCCAAAGTAGCGAATCATGAAGAGCCTTTTGGTTAGGCCTATGGTCACAGCCATGGTCACATCATCGAAGGATAAAGGGAAAGGAGCTAGCACTGCCAGGCTCCACCTCGAAGGTTACACATTGAAAAATTCAAAAGGCCTCTGCGTGTATAATCCAACGATGATGATCAAACCGAATCTGATTGAAGGGTTGTTGTTTCACTTTTTGGTTTCTTGATCAGTTATGATTTATTTACACTAACTGAATCATTGTCTTGGGGCATTGGGATCATTGTTCTAGGGCATTGGAATCATGTCTCTTAAGCGTTCTAAGATTCCTGAAATGAGCGTTTTGAGATTCCTGACTTGAGCATTGGAGATGGGAGTGTAACGGATGATGAGAGTATGAATAAAATAAAAATTCTGTGATAGGGTGAGGTTGTTGTTTCTCTGTAAAAAAATTTGAACTGTATGTAATCAAGTTGAGAATAGGAACAGAGCGTGAAATATGCAGAGAGGAAGAACATAAGCTGGTCAGAGCAGAAATGGTGAAAACAATAGATTGCATGAGAACTTAAGCACAAGAAGATGTGAGCAGCAAGACACTGATGTAGGCAGAGCAGAGCAGTGTAGTAGAACAGTGGTGAGACTGGTAAGACATTGATAAATACTCTATCACTGTAATAAATTTCAGCAAGCAAAGATTATATCTCAGGGTGGTAGGGTGGTGCTAGGGAGGACTGTTGTCCTCAGAGTTTCAAGTGGGTTCTTGAACACAGGGAGTTGTAGCTTCCATCTGGTTGTAGCCAAAAAAACCAGGGTGGTAGGGTGGTGCATGGGAGAACCATGGTTCTCTTTTATACAGGTTGGTGCCTGTGTGATTGGAAGTTGGTGCTTCCATCCAGTTGGTGCAGGAATACTCAAGGATTTGGTGATTCCTTCTAGTGGGTGCTAGAGAAACCAGAGAGTTGGTGCTCTCATCAAGTTTTACCTTGTAAAAAAGAGGTGGTATCCTCACAAAGAGTTGGTTCTCATAATAAGGATAATGTACAAAAAATAAAGACTACTTATCATATTAAGAAGTAGAGGTTTTCTCCCTTTAAGGGTTTCCTCAGGAATATCTGTCTTTGTATACTTCATGTATGTGATTGATGTTGAATACTTTATTACTTACTTCCCTAAATTATTGTGATCATCATTGAGTGTTCTGTAATGAGTTTAAAATGGATATTATTGTTTAAGCATAGTAGCAATTGATTCACACCCCCCCGCTCTCAGTTGTCTAACAAAATAATCCTTTGGGTTAATGGTATGATGACCATTTGACGGGATTTAAGAGTTTTCCATTATGCTCTTTTAACTCTTCTTTATTTTTTATGAGTTTATATATATCTACTGCAAAAGGGTTTTTAAATAATCCCACCCTAAGGATAACCTTTAGGGACAAAAAAATAACAGTATTCCACAACATTAGGTTCTCTAAGAAATAATTCTAGTAAGAAAATTGTTTTATTACTTTAGAACATATACATACAAATAAGAGATATAACGGTTCTTCCTCAAAAGATAACTCTTAAAGAAAATGTATCTGAGGATAAATCAATAGCTAATAGGTGTACTTCCAAGAAATATTTCTACAAAAGACTTAGCTAATAACATACCCTCATAGAAAAATGATTGTTTTAATWTTATTTTATATCACAAAAMCAATTCTRTGATTATTTGAAAATKTTGAATCATACTCAAATAATAAATACTAAACTAACATCTAGAATTTCATTCAAGTAAACAAGATAACTTGATTAAATCAAAATTATTACTAGATACATTTGACATAATAATTACTTGCAGAATAATCCACATGATTCAAATTATATTGAGAATGACATGAAGCCAGAGATATAACAAGGAAACACATAGATATTTTGGAAGAAACAAAGTAATACAGTTAAGCTCACTTTCTATTAATGATTTTCTAGAATACAAAAAGACTCTAAAATGCAAAGCACCCAAGATATCTAGAATGGTGGTAGATTATCCCTGAAGAGAGAGGTCTCAACTACAATCATTCACAAGAATTTGATTACAAAGAGGTTGGAAATGCCTTTTAACATAAAACATCAATGAGAAAACCATACATGTCCAAAACCCTAACCCCAAAAGATGAAACACAAAAAATATTTGTGGGCACCAATGTAGTTAGTTGATATGTCAACTTCCCTTGGGCGCAACTTTTGCATATGAACTACATTTGGGGTACTCGACACCCCATAAAAAAGGTCTAGCCGAGGAATACACATTATGTTCAACCTACCCTTTTTCTTTGGCTACATGATAGGTGTTATCTCCCTAAGAAAACGTCGTTTAGGGTCTCAAAATGGCCCTTGAAGTTTGGGACCTGAAAAACTGTAGAAAAACTGCCAAGATGTGGAACCATTCTGAATTTGTGGAATAGGTGGGTGGCCACTAGTATCCTCCTAGATGAACCCTCCCCCATTAGGAAGAAATGGTCTCCATTGCATCAAGTTCCTCCATCATATAGGGGAACTTTTGCTAAATCTATCTCCTAGTGAGACACTTTCCATGGTGAAAATGTTGCCTTACTTTGATGACTCGATAGAGTTGGATGTTCTGTTGGCGAGTGCCCTTCATTTTGGTTTCCATGATTTGATCAACTTCTTCCTATTCAATGCAGTCAGGATTGAGTTATGTAGGGGCCAAGTGCTCGGTTGTGTCTGAAGTGTCTAGGAGAGGTGGAAAATATGGTCGAAGTAGTTCCACATTAAATATTGGATGCAAGCCAAGGAAAGGGGGAATACTTAATTCAAAAGAACTCTCACCCATAACCTTGGTGATGGTGTAAGATCCATATCGGGGAGCTTCTGATGGGGTCCTATGAGGCACTCTTTCAACAAATGGAACCATACCTTATCTCCCACCTTAAACTTGTGTGGTACCCGATGTTGATCGTGGTGATACTTGTACTTGGTGTTGGCTTTTTTCAAAATATCCTGAACTTGTTGTTGGATGTGTTGGATTCTTTCAACAAATTTGGCTACTTGATCAACCTCTACTTGAAAATGGGAGGAATTTTCCTGTGCAACTATAATAGGAAAAGTTATGTCAATGGGGGCCAATGGATGGAACCCCAAGCATACCTGAAAAGGGATGTGGCCAATATATTTGTGGAGAGACTGTTGTAGCTATGTTGAACATAAGGAAGGATATCATCCCATGTGCATGGATGTTTTTAATTGTATGTCCTCATGATATGGAGAATTATCCTGTTGACTACCTTTGTTTTACAATCATTCTGTGGGTGGAAGGAAGTTGATTTGTTTAGCTTGGTACTGTCCATCATCAAACATAGGATGGACCAAAAATTACTCAGGAACCTACTGTCTTGATCTGAAACAATGGCCTGTGGGAGCCCAAAATGAACCCAAACATGTTCAAAGAAGAGCCTAGTAGCGGCCTCAATTGTGATGCTCTTCTTGCAAAGTGCCAAAACTACCATCTTAGAGAATCGATCAATGACCATGAAGACACAGTCATTCCCATTCCTGGTTGAAGGTAGACCAGACATGTAATCCATGGAGATGGACTCCCAAGGCCTATCCAAAGTAGGAAGAGGGGTGTATAGCCCCTTTTTCTTGATTGCAGGTTTGGAAATAGCACAAGTAATGTAGGATCTGATGTACTTGTGGACATCTTATCGAAACGTCCACAAATAAAAATTCTTTTTCAATACTACCACTATTCTTTCCACACCAAAGTGTCCTACTACCCGATTGTAATAAACTTCCCAAATCAACTTCACATGCTTGCTTGAAAGAACACAAATATGACTTATATGGAATAAAAGTTTATCTTGGAGATGAAAGTTTGGAATTTTTGTGTTGTGCTCAATGTTTGATAGGTAACAACAAAGTTAGAGTCACTATTGTAAAATCATGGCCACTCAAACTTCTCATGCCCATAGGAGTTAAGAACTGTGGTTAGTGCCACAAACAAGGGTCAAATGAGAAAGTCTGCGACATGGTTGGTTTTTTCCTTCTTTTACTTGATGTTCAAGTGGAATTTTTGCAAGTACGTGGATCACTTTTGATGACAGTCATTATGTAACTTTCTCTATGTTTGCATGAATTACAGAGGCCTGTGATCAATGTGGATGATCATTTCCTTCCCTAGAATGTAATGCTTCCACTGTCGACATGTATGCACAATGAAGTACATATCTTTTTCATAGATGGGGTATTTGCAAACAAGATTAGATAGTCTTTCACTGTGATAAGCCAACGATGCCCATGCTGAGTGAGGAAAACACCGATAGAATAATCTGAATCATTAGTATCAATCTCAAATGGATGTTGTAGGTCTGGCAATATAAAGACTGATGCTGAGTAGAGGTGGAATTTCAAATACGGGGGCTTGACGGTAGGCAAGCGGGAGCGGCGCGGAGCGCGGACGACACTCGGAGAAGGCAAGGGCAATGGTACGCTCTTCTATTTGGTAGAGTAGAATGCATATTGTTTGTAAATGTATTGAATGTTAC
>JZKD02S0800035.1:153496-172708 GCA_000966675.3 Picea glauca
TGCTGAGTAGAGGTGGAATTTCAAATACTGGAATGATTTCTATTGGTATGAGACCCAAACAAACTTGGCCTTCAATTTACCCTTGGTCACCTATCTTAGGGCCCATGCAATATGAGAGAACCCCAACATAAACCTATAGTAGAAGTTGGCGAGGTCCAAGAAACTGTGGAGCTCATTTAGTGTCTTTGAGGCCGATCAATTGTGGATGAATTTCATCTTTGTTGGATCCAATTGAACACACCACTCATCCAAGATGTATCCCAAATATTGGATTCTCTGCATGATGAAGGAACACTTCTCCAAATTGGCATATAAATTTTGTTGACGTAGGGTTCCCAAGACTTGTTGGATGTTCTTCAAATGCTCCTCCCAAGTTTTTCTAAATATGAGGATGTAATCCAGATATAAAACCACAAAGGATTTTGTGAATGGCCGAAATATATCATCCATCATCCACATGAATGTGGACGAGGCATTAGTTAAGACAAAAGGCATGAAAAACCACTTGAAGAGACCTTCTTTAGACTTTAATGCTATCTTCCATACATTAGTCTCCTCAATCGACACCTAGTGGTAACCTAACTTCATATCAATATTATTGAAAAGTTTGGATCCCTTGAGCTAATCAAGAAGATCATCAGTGTGGGATTTTGGATATTGTTTCTTGACTATGATCTTTTCCAGGGCTTTGTAGTCAATACAAAGTCACCATGTCCTGTCCTTCTTCTGTACATGAAAAATTGGGCTCTTGCAAGGTGAGGAGCTTGGTGTGATGTGGCCCTTCAAAATTAGCTCTTGGATATGGAATTTTATTTCTTCATTCTCCATCAAAGAAAACTTGTATATAGGGTCATTAGGTAGAGGATAATTGGGTTTCAAATCAATTTATTTTCTTTACTCGACAGTGCAAACGCACCCCAGTAGGAGAGATAAAGATGTCTTTGTGATATTCTACTATCTTGTACACCTACTGATTCCATGTAGAGAGACATTGCGCAAAGGTTTTGGCGGTTGCATTGACCTTATGTTCTCCTTCCAACCAAACCATAAAGACGAAAAATCTCCCAGTCTTAGAGAACACCTTTTTTCACTACTTCATGGAGATCAAAGATACCACAGTAGTTGGGACTGCCTATGGTACCCTGTGGAGTTGAACTCCCAAAGTAATAATGACACTATGGGGCCTAGATTCATAAACAACATGACACTTCCACATATATGGTTCTCCTAAAAGAACATAAAAAAAATTCAAGGGGGAAAACATCACACAATACGTTGTCTTTCAAGGGTTTGATGTTTGTTGGCACAGGGGCAGACCCAGGGTTCAACACTCAAGAGTGCACCAAAAAAACCCTAACTATCGGCCATTTCGGCAACACCTACAAAGTAGATGAAGTCTCACTCGAGGTAGAGTCAAGGGTGGTTGTAGGACTCCAGTGTCTACAACCTTAGCTGGGACACATACCTGTGATTCTAACACTTAAAATATCACTTAGCAGTTAACATTCATTAAGATCCAGTTCTTAGTTACAACACATTCAATTCCTACTATCAGCGTAGATAAACCCTAAACAACAGAACATCACAGTATTCAATCAGATCCAGCATCTAGTAGCACTTATCATAGAGAAACAGATCAGATCTACCAGATTCAAGCACTAAACATATTCACATAGGCCAGATCTAACATTCATTCACATTATTAGGCACAAAGAAACATCATATATATCTATCATTCATCTATATCAAAGCACTAAGAAAGTAAGCACATAGACACATCAATACATCGCACAAAGCAGAGAAACACATCATGTACGTGGTTCACCCCCACCCTGGGGCTGCGTCCACCAACTCTTCTCTTCTTTATTATCTTCATTCAAGATTCTTATAGGCACAAAGAATCAAGATCCTACTCCGCATAGGACAGGAGATCTGCACGCACTCCACCAGATCCTCCTTCCT
Source organism: Picea glauca (assembly GCA_000966675.3). NCBI lineage: Eukaryota > Viridiplantae > Streptophyta > Pinopsida > Pinales > Pinaceae > Picea > Picea glauca. The sequence goes on from JZKD02S0800035.1 coordinate 155,459, forward strand.
CAAGCTAGATTATAGCACAAAGCCTTCTTACAATTACTTGCACTTATCCTTGCAATCCTTAACTATTTGCACAGAGCATTTACAACTATCACTAGCACTTAGCTATTCATCTCCAATCACATAGATTGCACCTCTTTCTACATCGACTGGCTGCTTAATATACATTACAAAATTGGGCCTAACCATGGGTAAACCCATGGGACGACATTCCCATACCCGTTACATTATCCAAAAACCCAAAAATCCCTAAAAAGGGGCCGATATCCCACGATATCTGCTTCAAATTGTGCTCCACCTTCGACAACCTGTCGAAGTCCCAAAAATAGGTCACACATGACCAAGGATCCTCAAAACTTGGCCAAGGGAAAATAGGCCCCCAACACTCACCTATGACTCGTCTCGAGTCATTCTTATCTGGTTAATTCTGCCTCAAAAGCCTCGAGCTTGGCTTGAACTGCTTCGACTTGTTGTTGTTCCATGGCCTCCTATTCAGTGAACTCTTGGATGACTGCTTCATTGACAGGGCCTTCTAAACGTTGTTTGGCTGTAGTGACGACTTGCTCCAGTTCTGCTCCTCGACCTTCGATCTCTGCGAACAGTTGAAAAGCCTCATCCTATATAGGTTGGAGCCTCTAAGTCACTCCCATGACCTTTCTATGAATGGTATGGATCATTGCTGGGCAGTGTGCTTCTCTTAGGATCACTTCATCCTTTCAACATCTGACAGGGGATTCAATTGCGCTTGTATTGTTTCTGCTTGATACTTTTCCTCTTAGAGTTGTGACTCTAGTGCCTTTAGTTCTAGATTCTTAGTGAGTTTCTCATACGTCTAGGTACTGCGATCACTCATTTGCTTGCATTCTGTGGCAAGGGATTTTATTCTCTCAACTGCGCTCTGGAGAGTTGCTTCTCTTTGATCCCTTACATCTTGCGGAGTGTCAGGCACTATGTGGAGCTCTAGGTCTGCTATTCTTTGTTGTAGCTACTGGATATCTTCCGAGAGATGCTTGACTTGATGTGTGACTCGATCTTCTGCCTTTATCTCTAAGCCTATCACAAACATAGTTCTTTGTTGATTGCCTCTTTTACTTCGAGTTGCTCTGTGAGCAACTGTTCTTTTTCTTGCTGCATCTGTGTTTTCTCCTCTTCAAACTTTTCCTGGAGAGAAACCTTCTCCTCCTGTGATTAAACTATGTGTATCCCCTTCAGGAGGTATGCAGTAACCATGATGTACTCGAAATCTCTTGGCACACTATCATGACTCACCGCGCCGACCAACGATAGGATGTAGTCAAGCAATATGGTCGGGATCAGCTTCGCATTGGCTAGGTCATCGTTGTGCTTGGTTCTCTTTTCTCCGATGACTCGGGATGGTCTGGCTCTGTGAGCAGTCGACATAGAGGCTTGCACTCCTCTATTCGACGATGCTTGAATACTTGCAGACTTTACTTTCTCAGCCATGAGATCAATGTGCACTTATTTGATGCCGATCTAATGGTTATATTGTTTCCAATGACTATATTGCTTCACTATGGCGAAGTGCCATGTGGCATTGTTCTGATATCCCGACGAAGCTCCAATTTTGCAATTTTTCCCTCTGTGAAGTTCCCTCTAGAAACTTCTATAACTTTTCGATCTTGGCTCTATTATTGCTGAGCTTTCTATCCTTTATCCCAGTGAGCTTCGTCTCGGTATTCCTCTTTCCATTCTGATTTTTATCTTCTTTTGGCATAGTAACTTCGCACTATTGAGATTCTTTTAGGGGCAATACTTCTTCTTTATCTGGGGTAGGTGCTTCAGTCTTCGGTGAGTCTCCTTGTGTTCTGGAAACTTTAACATCCAAGTCTCTAGTGTTAAATAGCTTTGATTTGTTCTCCTGTTCTTCGATCAAGTGTGCGATCCTCCTAGTCATTAAATCTTTCAAATCTTGTTTCTTCTGCTCTAAGACTTCTTCTTCTTTCCTTCTGGCCTAGTCTCTTTAAATCCAAGTTTTTCCTAGTAACATAGCAAATGGAGCGTTGTTCTCAATAAATTTAACAACTTCAAATTCTTCCTCTGTTGAAGTTCCATTGGTACTCATAGATACCTGGGTGCGCTTTCCACATAGATTTATCATCTTTCCTCTAAATAGGCCTATTCCTCCCACTGAATGAATCATATTAGGATTCCCTAAAGTTTCCCAAGCTCTTTCTATCATAATATTCACCTGTGTTTCCCCATCCAGAACACAGTCAATGTCGAAGTCTCCTATTCTTGCTTCTATGCATTCTTTTTCTTCGAAGATCTCTGATAAGCTGACATGTCGGTGGTCATTCAGGGTTTCTTTCATCTCTAGCAATACTTTCTCTGATTCTTTCTGGGGTTCTGCCATGGTTTCAGTTGCTTGACATTTCTCATGGTCTTCTTGCCTCATATTCATGTTTTCAAGCTTGGCAATCATTCTAGGGAAATCTAAAACTTCATGGTCCATATCTTTACAACAAAGACAAATAGGTATTCTACCAGGACAATCCTTAGCAAGATATCCTGGTCTTCTACAACTGTAACAAAGAGTTAATCCTCTCTTTCTTTTAAATGATCCCCAACCTTTCCAGTACTACGCGCTAGGATTATAGTAGCTAACCTGCAACAACTTCTTTATAGGATCCCACATCCATTTGTTAGTCCAAACATTCTCTCTATGCATAGGTATAACATATATTTCATTATTTCTATCAGATCTATTCATATCAAACCTTTTCATATCTAGTTGTGCCCTACTTTTCAAGCTAGGACAAAATTTATCAAACATACCTATATCCATGTTGTTGAAACAAAAATTTCCACTTATATTACCTTTAACGAAGAACAAAGCTTTCAGATCTTACCTCTTCTCTTCAGATCAGACTTCTTTTCTTAACACAAAGCTTCAAAGTCGGTCAGGGTACTGCACACTAAAGAAACAGATCTATGTACAAAGCTTTCACAGTTTCAAGTCAGATCTTTGCACAAAGCTTCTTCTTCCTTAGTTCCCAGTAATCATAGTTTCAGGTCCCGACAACAAAACCATTTGTTGGCACAGGGGAAGACCCAGGGTTCAACACTCAAGAGCGCACCAACAAAACCCTAACTACCAGCCCTTTCGAAAACACCTGCGAAGCAAATGAAGTCTCACCCGAGGTAGAGGCAGGGGTGGTTGTAGGACTCCAGTGTCTACAACCTTAGCTGGGACACAGATATGTGATTCTAACACTTAACATAGCACTTAGCAGTTAACATTCATCAAGATCTAGTTCTTAGTTACAGTGCAGTCAATTCCTACTATCAGCGCAGATAAACCCTAAACTATATAACATCACAGTATTCAATCAGATCCAGCATCTAGTAGCACTTAGCATAGAGAAACAGATTATATCTATTAGATTCAAGCACTAAACATATTCACATAGGTCATATCTAGCATTCATTCACATTATTAGGCACAAAGCAACATTAGATCTATCTATCATTCATCTATATCAAATCACTAAGCAATTAAGCACATAGACACATCAATACATCGCAAAAAGAAGATCAACATAGCATGTACGTGGTTCAACCCCACCTTGGGGCTACGTCCACCAACTCTTCTCTTCTTTATTATCTTCGTTCAAGCTTCTTACAGGGACAAAAAATCAAGATCCTACTCTGCATAGGACAGGAGATCTGCGCGCACTCCACCAGATCCTCCTTCCCCAAGCTAGATTACATCACAAAGACTTCTTACAATTACTTACACTTAGCCTTGCAAGCCTTACACTGTCTGCATAGAGAATTTACAACTATCACTAGCACTTAGCTATTCATCTCCAATCACATAGATTGCACCGCTTTCTACATCGATTAGCTACTTATTTATACATTACAAAATCGGGCCTAACCATGGGTAAACACATGGGCCGACATTCCCATATCCGTTACATTATCCCAAAACCCAAAAATCCATAAAAAGGGGCCAAGATCCCACAATCTCCGCTTCGAATTGATCTCTGCCTTCGATAGGCCTTCAAAATCCTGTCAAAGTCCCAAAAATAGGTCACACATGACCAAGGATCCTCAAAACTTGGTCAAGGGCCAATAGGCCCCCAACACTCACCTGTGACTCATCCCGAGTCACTCTTATCTGGTTAATTCTACCTCAAATTCCTCGAGCTTGGCTCAAGCTTCTTCAACTTGCTGTTGTTCCATGGCCTCCTATTCAATGAACTCTTGGATGACTGCTTCGTTGACATGGCCTTCTAAACGTTGTTCGGCTGCAGTGATGACTTGCTCCAGTTCTGCTTGTCGACCTTTGATCTCTGCAAACAGTTGTCAAGCCTCATCCTATATAGGTTTGAGCCTCTGATTCACTTCCATGACCTTGCTATGAATGGCATGGATCTTCTGCTGCGTAGTGTGCTTCTCTTGGGATCGCTTCATCCTTTCAACAACTAACAGGGGATTCAACTGTGCCTGTATTGTTTATGCTTGATACTTCGCCTCTTGGAGCTGCGACTCCAGTGCCTTCAGTTCTGGATTGTCAGTGATTTTCTCAAACATATGGACACTGTGATCACTCATTTGCTTGCATTCTGTGGCAAGGGATTTTATTCTCTCAACTGCACTCCAGGAAGTTTCTTCTCTTTGATCCCTTACATCTTGCGGACTGTCAGGCACTATGCAGAGCTATAGGTCTGTTATTCTTTGTTGTAGCTACTGGATAGCTTTTGCAAGCTGCTCGAATTGATGTGTGACTCGATCTTCTGCCTTTATCTCTAAGCTTGTCATAGAGAGGAGTTCTCTGTTGACTGATTATTTTATTTCAAGTTTCTCTTCGAGCAACTTTTCTTTTTCTTGTTGCATATGTGTTTTCTCCTCTTTAAACTTTGCCTGGAGGGAAACCTTCTCCTATTGTGCTCAAACTGTGCATATCCCCTTCGGGAGGTACGTAGTAACCATGGTGTACTCAAACTCTCTTGGCACACTATCACAATTCACCTCGTCGGCCAGCAACGGGATGTAGTCGGGCAATATGGTCAGGATCAACTTCGCATTGCCTTGGTCATCCTTGTGCTTGGTTCTCTTTTCTGTGATGACTTGGTATGGTCTAGCTCTGCGAGCAGTCGACGGAGAGGCTTGCACTCCTCTCGTCAAAGATTCTTGAATACTTGCAGGAATTATTTTCTCGGCCATGAGATCAATGATAACTTCTTTGACGGTGGTCTAACGGTTATACTGTTTCCAATGGCTATATTGCTTCACCATGGTGAAGTGCCATGTGGCACTATTATGATATCCCGGCGAAGCTCCAATTTTGTAATATTTCCCTCTGTGAAGTTCCCTCTGGAACCTTCTGTAACTTTTCGATCTTGGCTCTCTTCTTGTTGATCTTTCTATCCTTTCTCCCAGTGAGCTTTGTCTCAGTATTCCTCTTTCCATTCTGATTTTTATCTTCTTTTGGCATAGTAACTTCACATTATTAAGGTTCTTTTAGGGGCAATACTTCTTCTTTATCTGGGGTAGGTGCTTCAGTATTATTTAAGTCTCCTTGTGTTCTGGAAACTTCAACATCCAGGTCTCTGGTGTTAAATAGCTTCTATTTGTTCTCCTATTCTTCGATCAAGTGTGCGATTCTCCTAGTCATGAAATCTTTCAACTCTTGCTTCTTCTGCTCTAAGACTTCTTCTTCTTTCCTTCTGGCCTAGTCTCTTTCAATCCAAGGTTTTCCTAGTAACATAGAAAATGGAGCGTTGTTCTCAATAAATTTAACAACTTCAAATTCTTCCTCTATCGAAGTTCCATTGGTACTCATAGATATCTGGGTGAGCTTTCCACATGGATTTATCAGCTTTCCTTTGAATAGGCCTATTCCTCCCAATGAAGGAATCATACCAGGCTTCCCTAAAATTTCCCAAGTTCTTTATATCTTAATATTCACCTATGTTTTCCCATCCAGAACACCGTCAATGTCGAAGTCTCCTATTCTTGATTCTATGCATTCTTTTTCTTCGAAGATCTCTGATATGATGACATGTCGGTGGTCATTCATGGTTTTTTTCATCTGTAGCAATACTTTCTCTGATTCTTTCTGGGGTTATTCCATGGTTTCAGTTTCTTGACCTCTCTCATAGTCTTCTTGCCTCATATTCATTTTTTCAAGCTTGGCAATCATTCTAGGGAAATCTAAAACTTCATGGTCCATAGCTTTACAACAAAGACAACTAAGTCTTCTACCAAGAAAATCCTTAGCAATATGTCCCAGTCTTCTACAACTGTAACAAAGAGTTAATCATTTCTTTCTTTTAAATGATCCCCAACCTTTCCTGTACTGTGCGCTAGGATTATAGTAGCTAACCTACAACAGCTTCTTTCTAGGATCCTGCATCCATTTGTTAGTCCAAACATTCTCTCTATGCATAGGTATACCATATATTTCATTATTTCTATCAGATCTATTCATATCAAACCTTTTCATGTCTAGTTGTGCCCTACTTTTCAATCTAGGACAAAATTTATCAAACATACCTAGATCCATGTTGTTGAAACAAAAAATTCCACTTATCTTACCTTTAACGAAGCAGAAAGCTTTCAGATCTTACCTCTTCTCTTCAGATCGAACTTCTTTTCTTAGCACAAAGCTTCAAAGTCGGTTAGGGTACTGCACATTAAAGAAATAGATCTACACACAGAGATTTCACAATTCCAGGTCAGATCTTCTCACAAAGCTTCTTCTTCCTCATTTCCCAACAATCACAGTTTCAGGTCTCGGCAATGGAACCATTTGTTGGCATAGGGGTAGACCCAGGGTTCAACGCTCAAGAGCGCACCAACAAAACCCTAACTATCGGACCTTTTGGAAACACTTGCGAAGCAAATGAATTCTCACCCAAGGTAGAGGCAAGGGTGGTTGCAGGACTCCAATGTCTGCAACCTTAGCTGGGACACAGATCTATGTTTCTAACACTTAACATAACACTTAGCAGTTAACATTCATCAATATCCAGTTCTTAGTTACATTGTAGTCAATTCCTACTATCAGTGCAGATAAACCCTAAACTACAGAACATCGCAGTATTCAATCAGATCCAGTATCTAGTAGCACTTAGCATAGAGAAACAGATCAGATCTATCAGATTCAAGCACTAAACATATTCACATAGGTCAGATCTAGCATTCATTCACATTATTAGGCACAAAGCAACATCAGATCTATCTATCATTCATCTATATCAAAGCACTAAGCAAGTAAGCACATAGACACATCAATACATCACACAAAGTAGAGAAACACAACATGTACGTGGTTCACCCCCACCTTGGGGCTACGTCCACCAACTCTTCTCTTCTTTATTATCTTCGTTCAAGCTTCTTACAGGCACAAAGCATCAAGATCCTACTCCACATAGGACAGGAGATTTGTGCGCACTCCGCCAGATCCTCCCTCCCTGAGCTAGATTACATCACAAAGCCTTCTTACAATTACTTGCACTTAGCCTTGCCATCCTTTCACTGTCTGCATAGAACATTTACAACTATCACTAGCACTTAACTATTCATCTCCAATCACATAGATTGCACCGCTTTCTACATCGACTAGATACTTATTTATACATTACAAAATCAGGCCTAACCATGGGTAAACCCATGGGCCAACATTCCCATACCCGTTACATTATCCCAAAACCCAAAAATCCCTAAAAAGGGGCTGAGATCCCGCGATCTCCGCTTCGAATTGTGCTTCGCCTTCGACAGCTTGTCGAAGTCCCAAAAATAGGTCACACATGACCAATGATCCTCAAAACTTGGTCAAGGGAGAACAATTCCATAGTGCAAGTGACATTGTCAGCTAACGTGGATGTCTCATCCCTGGCTGAGCCAACTAATGGTGTATGGTTGAGGATTTTGCGTCATTGTTAGGTTCAACCTCTTGATGACCTCTACTAAAATTAGGTTCTTATGGCTACCACTGTCAACAATGAAATGGAGAGGGTTCCCTTTCACCCACATATGTGAGTGGAAGAGGCACTCCCCTTCTTCAATCTCCTTTGGTTCCTCTAGCTAGACTTTTATGGTGGTGTTATAGTCCAAAATTCCACCACTATGCATTTTTTATCATGGTCCATCCATTTACACACTTGAAAATCACTTTTCTTGGAGTTCCTTGTCAAAATATCTCATTTTTCAAGGTGTTGACGCCCTGATATACATGCAGTTCGTGTACATACACTACCTGATACATAGAAAACCTATGTACACACTCGACCTGATCATTGACAACCCGCGTTTACTCACAAAAAGTTGTAAAAAATAAAAATTTCACGCTCTTTGATGGGTTTACGGGATATTTTGGGTTGCATAACTATTTTGACCTCCTATAGCCCTTCTCATATCCAAATAATCATCAAATGTCCATAAAAAAGGGTCCTAGGGGGGTCATTTGAGATAACTTTGGAAGAAGCAAAGAAACTATGCCCAAATTTCTCCTTCTTTATCTCTGAGCTTATGCATCAAGTTCTGAGTATCCATCCTCAACAATCTCATTCTCTCATACTCTTTATGCAATCCATAAAACCCCTTAGTTTTAAATTTTGATTGTGAGGGTTTCCTAGTGATTGTGGGATTAATGCACTTGGACTCTTATTGGAGGAACCCAAGCGAGGTTCATAGAGTGGTGTGGACATTAAATATCCTGGTTGTAATCTTCCTTATATGTTATCAATAAAAGAGAGTGTTCCTTTCCCAATTCATACATCTATGTTCTTGTAAATAATTTTGAATGTTTATAGCTTATTTCATGAGAATTAGTACATGTTTATGTAAATAATGATTGCATATACTCTCTTGTAGATTTATTTTTGTGTTGTTTCAGGTCATGTTTGGAAGGAGATCTACAACTTAGGAGCAAGTAGCAGATAAGGGGGATATACTATGAACGAAAGGATACAAGGTGTCATTCTTCATATTTTTCATGTTTCCCTTGTTTAAAAACAATCATTAGGGTTTGTGAGATTGGGTAAGAATAGGTTAGTTTTTATCTTTTAAGGAGTCATCACTCTGCCTAGCCATTAGACCCTCCCTAGGGGTATTTTTTCCCAAAGTAGGTAGTGATAGTGACACTGGGTTCTACGTTAGTGATCCATTTTCCCTTATCTAGTTCCAAATCAAAGTATGATTTGGCATCTAACTTTGAGGATTTCATTTCATCCAAGAATTATTTTTTGGAGGGACATTTATTAGTGTTGTGCCAAGGGATTTTGTGGGACTCACACCACTTTCCAATGTTCTTCTACGACTTCCTGTTACCCTTCTTTTCTTGTGTCTTGGATTGGTTATCTTGAGGCTTACCATATTTTCTCTATCCTTTTATCTAGGAGTTAGGACCACCTTTACTATGCTTCTATTGTGATGTTTACAGAAATGAATTCCTTCTTATTCTTTTTCTCTAACTTTTTCTAGATCTTGACAACATATCGATAAGTGGCTCCCAATGAGGAGATGTCTAGGAGATCCATATATATTTGGATGTACCTATGTAGGCCCCTGCGATACTTCATGACTAGGTGCCGCTCTAAGTCTTTAATACGCAACTTTGTGCACAAGGTATGGAATATGTTGATGTACTTTGACACCCTCTAGTCGCTCTCCTGAAGTAGATTTGTACATCTCATGTATCAGCTATCATAGTTTCAAACAGGGTAGTATTTTTCCTTGAGGGCATAAACAAAATTTTCCCAAGTGGGTCCTAGATCAAAAGTTGTAGATTCATCTTCAACATGTTGATGGAAACAACTTCTTCTTCCCATGTGAAAGTTTGATAAGGAAGAAAACTAAAAGTTTTATGGGAAGGAGTCACATTCTTTCCATCATCTACATGTAAATTATGAACATCTTGTACCTTATTAAGCTTTGGCCATGCAGACTGAATTTGAAAAATATCATAAATAACCACCTACATAGCACAACCATAAAAAATATCATTGTACAAAGAATAACAAGTAGTATAGGTGAGATAATGAAATGCCTCTCACTAAAAGAAAAAGCAATATCCTTGAAGGGCATCTTTTCTTCCATAGGCACCTTCAAGATTAGTTTTAATTGTGAATTTGCAAGTACCACACAAGGAATTATTTCACAATCAAAACCTTCTTCCTTCACATTACTCTTCTCTTTTGAGAAATATGCAAATTGTTGTCTTGAAAGTGTTATGCATTGTGTATTTATATATTCATCTTTAGTTAACTTATCAACATTTTTTTTTCTCTTCAAAATTGTTTACATACATAGTATCTTAAAAAACATACGCATTGTTAATAGATGCGAGAAAAACAAAAAAAAGATTAGAATGAGAAAGATCAAATATTGACTTGATAACTATAGGAGCACCTTCTTGAATTTTCTCAGCTAAACTAATACAAACTATTTCAATACCACAATCATGATGAACAAAGATTGATTCAATTTCTTTAATTTCTAAGGTAACTGTCATATTTTCAAGAACATGAGAGCTATCTTCATTTCTGTGGAAAGTTTCCTCCTACATTTCCTTTGATGAMAAATATAAAGTATAATAATGAGAGCCTGACATAACCACCAGTTGAATCCAAAATGAATCATTATCAAAAGGATTTTTTTCCTTCTTTTGTTCTTTCAAACCAACCTCATAAATGATTGAGCTTGAATTATCTACATAAGAGTTCTCTTTTTCATCAAGAGGAAATGTAGGTGGAGTAACATGATTAGAGGTAACATGCACTTCTTCTGAAATAACATGTTCTCCCTTATTCATATCCCTAAAAGTGAAGAAATTCCCCAGTGTATGTTGTTCAACCACAACAGTTGTATCATTGGGATTTTCATCTAAATCCAAATAAACATGTAAATTAGCATCAAGACATGATTCAAATTCATCACTTGTTGACTAGTCTTACTCATTTTAAAGGGAGAAAAGATATAGATACCATTCAATGATTTTATTTATAGAGGGATTATCATCCAAAGTAAATCTATGGCAAGTATGAGAAAATATTAAAACAAAGTCTTGCACTGATTCACCTTGTTTTCTTCCAAGAGATTCTATTTCACTATATAAATCATCAAAATCATACCAAATGCTATGCAAAAATTGTTTCCATGTATGAATATAGGCATTCGATAAAGTCTCACACCATTTTTCAGCCTCACCTTTGAAAGTAAGGAAAAACAATATGCACACAACTACATCATTTATAATATCAAGAAGAACAATTATTATGCAGGAATTGAATGACATGTTCACGTGTAGATACATCTCCTTCACCATAAAAATAAATTGTTGACAAGTGTAAGACTGTATTTTAGTAGTTATAATTGATAATGGACAATAAAAACATATCCATACAAGGATTTGAGTACAATCCTTTAATAATTAGAAGCATTAAAACAAATGGCTCCACAGAGTCAACTTGTCGTTTGCCCTCCTTGTGGTGCCATTTTTTTGACAAGTAAAAATGACCTATGTCAATAAGGGGAGAATTTCTTTATGGTAGGTCCCAATTAGATCCACTCTCATTTGGTATGTTAATATCCTCCAGTATGTGGGCCCAAGTGCCACCAATTAAATAGATTTCTCCCAAAAAGGATACTTACTCATTTAATATCTTATAAATACTAAATGCATTCCTAATCTATTATGCAAATGAAATCCTTTTCTAACCTATGTCTATTCCCAGCCTAACAGTAGCAACAAGTAATTTCATGTTGGAGTTACTTCACACACACCTAGGATTTCGTTTTCCTAAGGTTTTCCCTATGTTTATGAGTCATTATTCAGTCTCCTATATTTTAGGAAGAATATTCCTCTAGGAGAATATTTTCTTCAGTTCACACTTCAGTTTGATCAGTTGAGTGGAGTTTAGATGCCACATTGGAATTATCACCATGCAACATTGGGACCATCAACAAATAATGCACATTGTCCTTGGTATCATCACCAGACTAGCACATTACTCATGATTCCCTGATATCCTCCTCACTGAAGACTGATAGACTAGTTAACTCATCTAGGTGGCAGTTCACTCCCGTAACTGCCCGAGAGACTAGACTAGGTAGCATTTTACTCCCATAACTGCTGGTGTGTGTCCAGATCACTATATACCATCACTATGGCACATTGGATTCTCCTCTAGTGTGCATTGGTTGAGTTATACAGAGTATATCATGTGTAAATTAGCATTCATTCATTTTGGTTAATGAGAATTCTTCCATTCTTTCTCTTCTACTTCTCTTTTCTTCTATTTTCTCTACAACTGTGTATGTCAATTCTCAGCTAGATCTATTCTGTGCAATTTCAACACATTTACATGGTATCAGAATTGACGGACTACTGGGGAAAATACACAGCAAATTATTTTTGCAGGTACCGAAGATTGAAGACAACGGAAAAATGGAATTTCCAAAAGAATTCATTTTTACACCTTACAATTTCTTTGCATGGAAGGAGAAGATGATAATGAATATTCGAAGCAAATGATTGTACAGGTTAATCATGAACAAATAGACATAACCAACATCATCCATATAAAAATCCAAGTATCTAAATCGAATGGATGAAGCATTCAGAACAATTTGCAGTCTCATTTCTCCTAAACTCCTCATTCACATATCCTCCTGTAAAACCCCTAATGAATCCTAGACCACCATGGGAGGTATTTTGGAACATAGGACGAGATGAGGGGACACATTCTAGAGGTGGAATTTCTCACATTGGATCCAAAAACCTTCGACAATCTCCAGGAGCTCTTTACCAAATATAAGGATTTGTTGTCGCAACTCAAGGCTTGCGAGGTTGATAAATCTAAAGAGGAGAAACAAATGGTTCTCACCATACTCTCCAAAATTGGTCAAGAATACTCAGTGTTTGTATCCACATTTCATTTAGTTAGATTCACCTTTGGAGCCACCTGGAAGATTCCCTATCTTGAGGACTTTATCGAGGCTCTAACACAAGAGCAGAACAAGCTCATCAACATGGGAAAAATCAAAGGCCCAAAGGCGCATGCACTTACCGTGAAATATGGAAGTGATCATTAATATCAGAAATATAAAGACAAAGAAAAAAGGAAAGCACATGCAAATCCAAAACAGGAAGGGTACTCAAAACCCTTCAACGATACCTCCGGATCCAAAGGTGGAAAGGGAAGAAAAGGGGAGAAATGCACGTACTTCCATAAATGATTCCATCCATAATATGAATGTATGCAGAAACAAATAGATATAATGACCCAAATACTTCAGCAAAACAACCTTGTATATTGCATTCCTGAGGGTGCCAAGAAGAAGAAGCCAAAAGATCAGAATCCCAAGAAAGGAAATTCTAGCCATGCTTTCATTACCATCAACTCCTCTCCCAATGCTTGGATCATATATTCAGGTGTATCACACCACATGGATTCCAAAAAAGAAGTATATTCTTCATTGGATGCATGCAATGGTCCTCCTATTCTGATGGGGGACAACTCTCCAGTCGAGGTCACCGACAAAGAAATAATTGAACTCACAAACGAAAGCTTCAAGAATGTGCTGTATGTTTCCAAACTTTTTGTCAATATTCTCTCCGTATATTAGATGAAAAACTCTGGCACCGGAAAGGGAGTCATATTCACACTTGATGTAGTGGATATCTATGACATGCAAACAAATTCCAGGGTTTCTACTAGTGAGGTAAATCATCAATCTAGACTCTACACATTTTCTGAATTTATTGAAATAGATTCTGCATTACTTCTTACCCATGCTGATGAAAGCAGTAGGATATGGCATGAAAGGTTCAAGCATTTAAATTTCATATATATATAACAAATTATCAAGCAGGGAATGGTAGATGGTCTACCCGACATCCACTTCTCCAAAGGAATTTGTGAGGGATATGTTCTTGGAAAACACCCTCAAGACAAAGGAAAGACTCAAAAGGTTTCCTCTCCTTTAGATATGATCCATAGTGACCTCATGGGCCCTTTTCCACATTCATAAATCAGTAAAGAAAGGTACATTCTCATGCTTCACATGGATTTACTTTCTCAGGAAAATATCAGAGGTCTTTCAACACCTCAAAAATTTAAAATCCCTTGTTGAGACACAATCAGGAAAGAAAATCAAGGTCCTCCAAACAGATAATAGGGGAGAGTATTTCAACCATGAAATACAAAATATTTTTCATGAGGTAGGGATTCAGTTACAACACACGGTTCCCTATACTCCATAGCACAACAGAGTTGTTGAGTGGAAAAATAGATCTCTAAAAGAGATGGAATCTTGCATGCTACATGCAAGGTCACTTCCACAAATATTATGGGCTCAAGAACTTAATTGTGAAACATACATACAAAACATATATCCCTATATATATTTCAAGGATAAGACCCCCTACAAGGCTTGGAGCAGCCTCAAACATGAAGTGACCCACTTTCATATTTTCGATTCACGTGCATGGGCCAAGATTCCCTCTGAGAAGAGGAAGGAACTTGATCCAAAAAGCACAGAGTGTATCGTTGTTGGATACCCCAAAGGTGTGAAGGGATACACACTCATTGATATTTCCACAGACCAGCTCATCATTGAGCGTAGTGTCCAATTCGAGGAAAGTGTCTGACATGTACCTCAATAGCCGCATGCATACATTTTTGTTCTTCCACCTGTAAGAGATGATGAGCATGCACATGCCGAATCTTCTTCAGATGAGAGTTCTAATTCATAGGATTCATATTATCCAAATATAGAGTCAATACAGTTATATGCAAAGTCAGTGAATCCAGATGCAGATGCAGAGCCAGAGAAGATGCCCAAGCAGGCCCATACTACTCTTCAGGATGTAGGGGATCTTTTTGGTGATCCAACTCATACTAGGAGGACTTGTCCTAATTTCGAGGAGCCTCCTCTTGCACTCACTTCCATTGAACTGATGCCTCTTAGGCATCTTTTCTTGGTTCAGTCTTCAGATCCATAGTCTTATGGCAAGGCTGCTGGAAATCCATTTTGGGAATCCGCCATGCAGGAGGAGTACAACTCCCTCCTCGAGAACCAGACTTGGGATATTTTTCCCCTTCCTTTAGGAAGGAAACTTGTCAAGTGTAGATGGGTCTACACAAAGAAGAGTGCAATGGATGGACATATTAGCAAATACAAAGTGATGCTAGTTTCCAAAGGCTTTCAGCAGGTGCATAGCATTGACTATGATGAGACCTTCACTCTAGTAGCGAAGATGGATTCCATATGTTTGGCACTTGCCATTGCATCAACCAAAGGATGGGAATTTCATCATATCGACATGAATAATGCACTTATTCATGGAGATATCTCTTAGGATATATATATGGAGCAACCCTAGGGATTTATTTAGGATTCATCTTTGGTCTGTCGACTGAAGAAGTCTATTTATGGCCTTAAGTAGGCTGTGAGGGTATGGTATGCCAAGATGGACTCTTACCCACTGTCACAGAACTTTGTACATTCTAAATCAGACCCAAATGTTTACATGCTCAGGATGACCGATTCACTTCTACTCCTAGTTTTGTATGTTGATGATTTGCTGATCATCGATTGCTCGACTTCAATGATTGTTGCATTCAAGAGGATTCTACATGACAGGTTCTTAATGACAGACATGGGTCAACTACATTTATTCCTTGGACTTGAGATCAGTCAGGATGCATCAGGCATCAAAATGTCTAAGGCCAGGTATGCATGAGATCTCCTTGAGAGATTTCACATGAGAAACTATAGGTCTTCCCCGACTCCTTTCCTATTAGGATTTAGAATTGAGGATGGTGGGGACACTCCACTGGTTGAAAACACATTGTACAAAAAAACATTGGGGAGCTTATTGTATCTCACACACTCTAAAATAGACCTCTCCTATGCAGTTGAAGTAGTCTCCAAGTTCATGTAGGAGTCGAATGAGCTACATTGGAAGGCTGCAAAGAGTATCCTTCGATACATATAGGAACCATCACCTGTGTGATTCACTATTCAATAGACTCTACATTGGACCTCATCGGGTTCATTGATTCTGACTGGGATGGCGATAGCATTGATCGCAAGTCCACATCTGGTTACTCACTCAGTCTTGGTTCCGGGCCTATCGATTGGTTGAGCAAGAAGCAAGATGCTATTTATCTATATTTAGCTGAGGCATAGTACATAGGGGTTGTTAACACAACCATTCAGGCTATGTGGCTACAACATTTTCTCACTAAGTTGGGAATTCAGTTTCATCGGTCGATCATCATCTGGTGTGACAACCAGAGCACTCTGAAGTTCTGCAAAGATCTAGTTCAGAGGCAGCGGATGAAGCACATCGAGATCCACATGCACTACATCCGAGACTTAGTACACGAGGGGATCATAGACTTGTATTTATATCCTTCGGCAGAACAGACTGCAGGCATATTCACCAAGACCTTTGTTGAGAAGAAGCTCCATTCTCCACGCAGTCATCTTGGAGTGAAGGACACAATTGCCTAGCAACTGTCAGTTCTTCTTTTTACATACATTGTACTTTGAGGGGGGGTTTTTCCCATGAGGTTTTCCCTCTTTCCTCATTTATTTCAGTGTATCTTTTGTATTTGGTTACCTAACATGGCCTCATTGTTGGAACCCATTCTTTATTTTCACCGTAGTGATGTTCAGGGGGGGTGTTGGAGTTACTTCACACACACCTATGATTTCTATTTCCTAAGGTTTTACCTATGTTTATTAGTCATTATTTAGTATCCTATATTTTAGGAAGAATATTCCTATAGGAGAATATTCTCTTCAGTTCACACTTCAGTTTGATCAATTGAGTGGAGTCTAGATTCCACATTGGAATTATCACCATGCAACATTGGGCTCATCACCAACTAATGCGCATTTTCCTTGGGATAAGACTAGTGCATTACTCATGATTCCCTGATCTCCTCCTCACTTCACTCTATTTCAGTCAGTTAACTAAAGACTCATAGACTAGTTAACTCAACTAGGTGGCAGTTCACTCCCGTAATTGCCCGAGAGACTAGACTAGGTGGCAATTTACTCCCGTAACTGTTGGTGTGTGTCCATATCACTCTATACCACCACTATGGTGCATTTGCTTCTCCTCCATTGCGCATTGGTTGATTTATATAGAGTATATCATGTGTAAATTATCATTCATTCATTTTGGTTAATGAGAATTATTCCATTCTTTCTCTCATGCTTCTCTTTTATTCTATTTTCTCTACAACTGTGTATGTCAATTCC
>JZKD02S0800035.1:179861-196294 GCA_000966675.3 Picea glauca
GCTGCATTTATAGACTAAACAAGGAATGACATCATACAATTCAAGTTTGATCCTCTAACATAGGATTCTCCCACCTAAAACTGAAAAACTTACACTTGTTCAAGTGGAAACAACACACTACTATAAACATGAGAAATGTTGGCAACCATCCTAACACCATAATCTTTGCTTAGTGAGGTGTCCTTTGAGTACATCTCCTTCATTTTCATGTTGCCACCATCGCCAAATGACCCCCACGCATCTGTACTAAGCTCCAGTAGCCACCTGGTGACTATTGATTCTCTCAAAACCCATCAAAATAGGGATTGGCAACGAATCTTGAAGTGTTGACTGTATTAGCCAGTTCGTAGCAGATTTCATAGAGAATTCCATAGAGAATTTTGTAGCACCCACATGTGTAGACTATTTCGCAACATATTCCATAGCGAGGTTGCATTTTATGTCCATCTAGATCATTTCGCAATGGATTTCGCAGCGATTGTGCAACTTCTGTATGTATAGCTCATTTTGCAGTGCTAGGCGCTACGAAATGTCCTGTAGCTATTTGTGTTGTGCAGTTTGAGCCAAAAATACCCAAAAACCTTATCCAAAGGTATATAATCCTGTAGAAGCCTCCAAAAAGGGTGTATGATAGCAAGATCAGGTATAAACATAATACTTCCCACCAAGACTTCAACATGCAAGGATAACCATCGTCAAAATTGAGAATCTTTCAGCCACTCCATTTCACCTCCTGAGTCTGGTACTTTTTCTAGTTGCAGCTTGAGTTAGCACATTCAGATTTCTTTGAGCTAATTCATCTTTGAAATTTTGTAGCTCCAACTTGATCCTTCTGATCTGAGATTGTAAATCTATGTTCTGCATGTATAGATTTCTAAGCTTCCTATGAAGGGGCAGAAATATCTTTGTTGTAAACTTGGCCATATCAATGGTCTCCTTATACATATCCATAAGATCATTCAATTTTTTCCTCTCGGCCAACCTTTCTTCCTTCAGGTGAGCAACCTCCATTCTGGCATCTCTGAGTTTTCTGATCAATCTTTTGAAGGTAGGGTTGTCAAGGGGAGTAGTTGTGTCTATGACTTCAATGTGTTTTTCAACAGTCTCAATTTTACCCTTATCGTTCCTCTTGACAGGAGCTTTTGTTATGGTTTCTTGTTCAACAATTTCTTTCTTGGCTAATGACTTGGTAAAGGGCCTCCTAGATTTAGTTTCAACTCCAATAGTAGGTGAGGGGAAGAGTAACTTTCTCCCTTTTTTTCCTCTGGTTTTAGCTAAGGGAATTTCTGCTAATTCTAGAGCTGGTTGGGGTGAAAATTCCCTTTGAGGAGAGTGATGAGCTTGTTGTAGGTGAATCCCCCTGTAGACAAGTGGATTCCCTCTTGGTCTCTAGACTCCTAATTCCAAGACAAAAAAGTGATTAACATGGACACTCACATCCTTTTATATCTAATCAAGATAATATACGAAGGAGAAGAAGAAAGATATGTACCTTGTTAATGACGTTTGTCCTTTCAAAGTCCAGGATGAGCTTTGATCATGAGCTCCCGGATAGATCCTGTAGAACGAACAAAGATACATTGAAATTCCTACTCTAATGAGATTAGCTCAAATATAGATCCATATACCACGGACAAACTCATGTGTAATAAGCATAAGTTTGAAAGAAACAAGCCAAGCATTGATTATTAATGAGAACAAGTAAAAGTACTTACAATCCTTTGATGAAGGTGCAACAGCTTCTTCCAGTTCTCGTTGTCCAACCCCTTTTCTCAAGTAATATACACTGATTTATTTGATGACATATCACTTATGAGATCATAAGTTTCACATCTCCAATCTCTTATGTTCATACCACTTATAGGATCATAAGTTTGGTATCAATCTCTAGTCTCCATTGTCTTTGTATGTTGCCTATGAGATCATAGGTTTCATACCTCCAATCTTTTTCATGTACCTTTCACCATTAGAAGGCTTCCTTATATAACCTTGGAGAGGCCCAACCACTTGAGAGATATTTGGGATAATTTGAGGATTCCTCTCCTTCATTTGAGGATCTTCCCTAAGATCATGCCTTGACCATCTATTCGAATCCAACCACCTTCAAAAATTGAGGGATTCTTCCCTGATTTGTCTCAACAAACCCAAACTTTCTCAGAAAGGGTAGTGCTCCCCCAAAAGGGTGCATAGGGCGCTCAAACACTCCCCCAAAGAGGCTTAGGGAGCACTAGCACTCCCTGACAGTGGATAGGGGAGCGCTCCTCTCCAAAATCCATTTTTTAGTGTTTCTTTCAGTGGAAAAAGGTTTGTAATCCCTGTCAAGTGATTTCTCTTCTTCAAAACTAGTCTTTGGGGTGTCTTAAGTGTCTTTGTGATGTCATTAGAGGCACGGCATAGGCAAGATGATAGTATGATGTTTGTAACACTTGCAACACGTGTAGTCAATATGTGACACTTGTGGACAAGATGCGACACTTACAACACTTGTAATGACGTCACTTGCAACACTATCGAAGTGAGTAATTTTGATGTGTAACAGATTTCCCCCCAAAGTACGAAGTTAGAAGATGATTATGACTGAAGTACTTTGTAGAATTTTTCGAGAAAGGGTATGGATGTAGAGAGACCAGAAAAAGATGCACACAACCATCAAACAAATATTATGACATGTTTCAAACCCAAGGCAGGCATACCTATGCTTGAGTGATAAAGAAGTTTTAGGTATGGCCACCATAAAATACAATGTGGATCCATAATTATATTAATAAAAGGTATAGCCACTGGAGATACAATGTGGATCTATACTCCTATGACTTGAACTGATCGTAGCCATGAAGAATACATAGTGGATCTATGAGATGACAAGACATAGCCATGACCAATACAAAGTGGATCTATGTAACATTATATGTGTCATAGTTCAAAAGAACTCCTTCGCAACCTGGGAAAAGTACATATAAGAGTGATGACTCAACCCAGGGTCTTCTTACCGATCCCGATGTAGTACAAATCTAACCATGTGAATAGATGTCCTGATGTCGAACATGGTAGAAACCACTTGATTACCGGTCAATGATGTAAATCGTTAACAAGTGCGAGGGAGATCACCATTGATGTCAATGATTCCCAAGGTACTCTAGTACATTCTGACAAATGTGAATAGATGAGTTGAAGTCGAACATCCATGGAATCATTCGATTAGAGGTCAATGATGTAAACCCACTGTCAGATGTGAGGAGGCCTGCCATTGAGGCATGCAGGTCCCAAGGTACTAACTGGTTTCTAAGTCTAGTTCCTGGATAATGTGTTGAAGTCGACAGGAATAGACTCGTCAAAGGAGAGCCTTGATGTATCCCCCATCAATGACATGAAACTGACATAGAGATGTAATTGGTAGATCAAATGAACATGGACTGACACAGGTATTGAAACAGGACATTTGTGATGGCTAACTCTCGAGGAAGATACTTCCCTTGAATACTGAGGCACAATAGCAGAAAAATGACATGGACCAAAACACGATGATGCAGTGGATGCTGTGACTTTTGTTAGGTGACCCAAAGGAGTAAAAGAAACTCAGAGGATTGGCTCAGTGCAGAGGTTCAGTGGATTAAAATGCATGCAAAGACAAAGTGTCATGTTCAAGGGTGACCATAAGAGCTACTAGTAGTGTTATCAAAAAATGCTTGGCTTGCTTCTTTTAATTTCCCCCCCATCTAGATAGACGAGTACCTATTTTTAATTTAATGAGCTCAAGGAGGGTAACACATGCTCGATATAACTCACCTTCGGTAAGTCCCTCTTCCTTTATTTAACGAACTGGAAGAAGTAAGGGTTCAATCCCGTATGGTCCCTTCAATGTATGATTGTTTAACGAGTCCAGAGAAGGTAAACTCAGTGGTTTTTCATATTTAGAGAGTCTGAAAACAACTTAAAGATAACTCCAATGTTGTCCTTTTTTGTAATGTTAGTCTCGCAAGGTCGAAAAAGAGATAAATTATCACTCGAAAGATGCCCTTTCAAACCTTTTAACGAGTGGGAGAGGAAGCAAGGTCACTTGGAAATCTTTTCATGTTTAGAGAGTCTGGAAAGAGCTCAAAGACGACTCCAAGGGGTTCCTTTTTTATTTATCCATGCAGGTCCAAAAAACAGATAAAAGTTTACCCGGCTGCATTCTCATGTTTTTTCGAGCACAAGAAAGAACAAATACTAAGCTCAGTATGCCCCCAGCTTGAAATTTAGTGGCTTAACTCCAGAATGATCATCAAAGGATGGAAACATGCCCTCCAAGCTTCAATTCATTCACCGACTGTGAGGTTGTCACCAATTTCTCTACTAGGTGTATAAAAAGAAGAAGGGTGGATGAAATGAAGGTTCAAGAGAGGAGCTTGTTTCATTTGTTAACGATCTTGACATAGGAAAAGAACTATGCTCAGGGCTCTGGGTTCAATCCCCAGATTGTTGTTTCATTTTTTAACGAGCTTTCTACAGATAGGAAAACTATGCTCAAAGTGTCTGTTTCATTTTTTAACGAGATTTCCACAGAGAAGAGAAACTATGCTCATGACCTCTATTTCATTTTTTAACGAGATTTCTACAAAGAAGAGAAACTGTGCTCGTGACCTCTGTTTCATTTTTTTAACGAGCTTGCTATAGAGAAGAGAAAGCATGCTCGTGGACTCTCCTTGATCATGGCTGCCAAGAGAATAAAGCTCTGGAAGGACACCATGTCAAGGGACAAAAATCAGTCATGGCTTCCAAAAGATCTTCACTAGATGGAAGAAAATCACTCTAGAAGGAACACATGTTGAGGGTCGCGACAGGGGTAAGTAGATCAGGCTCCAATAGCCCTACCGAAGAGATCACCATGTCAACTACTGGATCCAAATCATCGGAAGTTGAAGTCATGGGAGATAATGGAAAATCGACATCAAGAGGGGAGATAGAGTGTATATCTTCCCGAATTTCTTCACGAGGGGGAAGAAAAGAGGATTGATGATGGTTATTATCCCGAGGTAGCTTGCCAATTCTCAACATTTCCATAATAGATTAATCCAAGGGAAAAATTGGGGAAATGTAGTCAATCACAGATGACAAGGAACTTAACCGTGATGGCATCGAGTAACTATAATGTGCCAATAGATGTTGGTCATCCGAAGAGGGAGAAGCAGATTAGATAGAAACGTATGATGTTTTGGTTGGACTAAGTGGCACGATGTCACCTAGTGTATTGAATTCCAACAGACTAGGTACAATCCAAGGGTCAGATGATTCCAAAGATTGATAAGCCACAATTGAAATCATATCAATGGTGGCAATATGATGTGTAGTCGATGGAAGTGGTGTAGGGAATGTACCCATAAGGATAGAATATTTTAGTAAGCCAACACCAATGCTTTCATACGTGATCTTGTGGTCTCCCAAGAAAGGAATGTTATTGGTAGCGGGAGTGCGAGCATCGGTTGTGTAGAAATCCAACTGGTCAACAGTGAAAATTTTTCCCTGATGAGGAAATTGTACACATCGAAAGACCGACAAGGAAACAACATTCATAGCATAAAACCAACTTCTTCCAAGTAACAAGTTGTAATTGAGGGGAGCATCGACAACCTCGACATCAACAGTGACAATTTTACCACCCAACTGGATGGGCAGGGACTGTAAAAGCCCATGGGGATGAAAACCTCACCCATCAAATGCGCGTAACATCATTGGGGATTTGTTAATTGCGGTTGATTTTAAACTTTTCCAACATGCTAAAGACATGACACAAGTTGAGGCTCCCTCATCCAAAATAGTTCGGTGGATTTGTTGATTATGAACAACAACATCAACTTGGAAAGCAAGTTGGTGGGAGAGTCGATATGTATAATTGTCCAGGTTAAACATGATATGGTTGGACGACTCAAGATCAACAACACCAATAACAGACAAGAGATTTCTACGTTGACTAGGGCAGTGTTGTAGAACTTCTAATGCAGACATAGCACACGATGCTTGAGCCAAATCTTCAACAATGTTGTAGTTCTAGGTGGCATGTGAACTAGGATTAAAGGTAGATTTATGGATAGTGCTCTTAGGAGGGTGTAAGATAGAGTCGAACATAGGTTTCTCAATTTGAAGTGTTCCAGACGGAGGATTAACCGATGGAGGACTAATGGAGGATGGTGATGGATCCGATAAGGTACCGGTACTGTTAGTGACTTTTCCTTTGTCAGGGTTACCTAGTCTGTCATATGTCTTAGAGAGAGTGGTCAAATTAATCCCATTAAACATATAAATATGCTCACTCGTTGAGGCCTCATCATGGGGATGGCTAGAACTACCCCTAGGAGAGGGGCTTTGAGCAACCATTGATTGCTTCTTTGGAAAAGGATGAGTAAGGACAATGGGTTGTGAATTTACCTCAAAAAGTTTGGCCACTTCATTGCGATGTGGAAAGTCTTGAGTGTAGTGATCGTCACCACAAATGATACACGATAATTTCAGTTTCCGTTGTGGTTGTTTTTCGGTAGCAGGTGTTTGATTTTTTGGTTGTTCATTGTTATTAGTATTTTTTGATTTAGTTTTTGTCTTCTTCTTACCTTCGGATTGTTGTGAAGGGGAAGATTGAACGACATTCACCTTAGATATCTGAGTTTGGGGGGAGGTAGAGGAGAGTGTGGTCGACTGGGAAGTAGATGGAGTTTTGACGGAACCGATAACAGCGTCTGCATGAGATGAGGATGACGACTTGGATGGATCGGTATTAGCTCGAGAAACATTTGGAAGAAAATCATACAAAGTACTAGATTGTGAATAAACCAAATCTAAGTATTGAGCCTGAGCAATGGTTTCAGCCTCCGTGACCGTGCCACCCATAGCAACATCGTGAGCGATCGAGGGTAAAAGTGATTTAATAAACCACTACGCCAATAATATGTCAGGAATGATTATTTTGATCATCCTTCGTCATTGTCTCCACTCATGAATATGGTTAGAGATATGAACAGAGTCAATTTGACGAAGGGAGGTCAAGATTTCAGTACCTGTCTCGTAGCGAATAGGTAGTTGAAAGTGCGTGAAGAAATACATGGCAAGGGAGTTGAGTTCATGGAAAGAAGCACGTGGTAGTTCAATATACCACTTTTTTGCCGAGCCCATAAGTGTTCACTGGAAAAGACACAAATGTATATGATCCAGATTTTATGAGCAAAACGAAATGAATACAGATTATTAAAAGAACTCATTTTTCCTGAAAGAGAATACATTTCTATATTTGCTCTCCTTCACATACCTAGAATCAATACAAATCCATTCTTAGTATCGCATGTTTGCATCATGCATGTCAAATGCTAGTAGGTAATGAGATATCCCCAAAGTGGGTAGTGATGGACTTCAATCTACCATTTGGCCCCCAAAAATGGCAATATTTGGTGCATCTTCATCTAGTTTAATGCCTTCATCAAACCTCAAAAGACTTGATATTGCAGACACCAATACTTGGTAATATCAATACTCATTTCTCCCACCATTCCAGGCAAAATAAGCTTCTTCAGAAGCTCTTCATCCTTATTTGTATGTGACAACCTTCGCAGCTTGGCTCTCTTCTTCTTTTTCTGTCGGTTGCACTATTGTTAATCATCGCCATAACTAACTTATTATTCAACTTGGATTGAACAAAACTAATATTTGTATAGTTCTACTCTTGGCATGAAAAAAACTAATATTTGTATAGTTCTACTCTTGGCTTGAAAAAAATTAATATTTGTATAGTTCTACTCTTGTATTAACAAAACTAATATTTGTATAGTTCTACTCTTGGCTTGAACAAAACTAGTATTTGTATAGCTCTACTCTTATATTGAACAAAATGAAGACATGGAGATAGATGCATTGCTTAAGAACTAGGAAGCACAAAAGAAGACTAAAAGAAATTCATGATGTCATGTAATAATTTTATAAGACAGTTAGATGTGCATTATATAGCTGAACATGTAATGATGCATATAATGCATTGACATTATGGGTACTTTTTCATCTGGTAATATACACAAGGCTATTTCTATGGCTTGTATATATCTGTGAATGTAATTTTTTTATACACTTAATGATAATTTCAGCTTCTCTTATAATACTTGGTATATATTGATTCAATACTCCTTGATTCAAGACGTGAGAATGCAAGCAAGACCCATTGCCTTGTTCTTGGGCTATGGAGTCTAGGAAACAAATAGAGCTTGAATATGCAATATGCAACTTCCAAAATATTGTGACATGATAAATGCAACTTTGAAAGTCTTGTAACATGTGACATGTGGCAAGCATCTTTTTCCAAGCAATGTGAAAACTTTAAACTTGGTGCAACATGCAAATAGAAATTTTTAGGAAGATGCAAAAAACGTTTTAAGGATTAAACATGAGGGGCTGGAAATGGCCATGTCAATCATTTTATAATATTTTTTCAGAGCATTACCCTTATTTTCATTTTGTCTCACATGACAAATACCATTACCCTTCTTTTCATTGTGTCTCACATGACAAAGAGAATTTCCCTTCTTTTCATTGTGTCATGGATATGGTGTTGCTACTCAACATCACCTCAAATCCTACTTATTCATTCTCCTATGATATGTACAATGATGTTGAACCTTCCACAAATCATTGTGAGAAGAAAAATAAGCCAAGGATAGGAACCCAAGGATTTCAATGTTAAGGTCTTGTGATTCCACAAGGTGGGATACAAAGAGGATTTTTTTCCATGCATAAACATGCTAAATACCTTGATTGAGAATGCAGATGTAACAAGTTGAACATTGAAATCATAGAGAGATGACATAATCGAGCAATATGGCATTGATACTCTTGAAAGGATGTATGAGTTCTCACCTCCCACAATGTTAGTAAGCCTTTGGTGATTGCAAAATTTTAGCAAAATGCATGATGTTTATTACATTGTGAAGCCATGGTGGTTTTTAGTTAAGCCATTCCAAACTACCACAAGTAAGATACACTTAATAAAAAAATTGCAAATGGAACTTCAAGCCTTAGAAATTCTCTTGAACCTCTTGTATGGTATACGAGGCACTGGATACATATGGTTAAGATGGATTTTGATTATGCATGGGGTTCTCACATATGGGATGATATTTTATTAGGTAGAATTCATATCTAATCTTCTTGCACAATGTATTCCAAAGGCTAAAATTCCTTAGATAGTGGTGCACTTGAGTTTTACATGGCATCTTATGTTATGTATTGTGTATGTGTGAGCTAAGAGTTCTCTTGTTTCAAGCCCACCTAGTAGCCTTCCTTTGCACTTGTACATGATTATTTCCAAGTCTTGTGGATAATCCATGCAGAAGTACTCCATTATATTTGACTTTGTTTGGCTCCCTTGTATGAAAAAATCTATGGTGAGAAGTTGTTATGCTTTTCACCATACTCCATGGTTAGTATTAGTATGGCATAATCACAATACAAGTTACAGATCCTTACTTATCTTGGTTAAGGTTTAATGATTACGGAATAAGTCTGAGTCATATATCTTGTTATAAGCACTAGTAGCCTTATCTATCCCATCACTAAGCTCAACATGTTTGATTAGTGTATTGCCCATAGTTACCTTAGAAAGTAGTTTGCAAGGTGTATAACATTATGTAATTACTTATGGTGACTTGAGTGTAATAATCACATTCCAATAAGATTACCTAGTAAATTTATACTATTATCCATAACTAGTAGTGATACTATTGTAGTATAAAAACATTGTATTCAATTGAGAAATTATATGGTAAAGTAATATGGTATATAAAATAAGTTGATTCTCATTATATAGATTACATTGCACTGGTTTCACACATTGATAAAAGATTATATCGTGCTTATTGGTTTAGCTATTACTTATGGAAACCAACATAGGTTAATCACACATACTACTTACTATTCATAGGGATTAGCATTTCTATGTTAAAATTTGTTCATCTTTATCCTATTTCTTTGATTTGACTTGTATTGAACTCTCTACTCATTGAATCCTGAGCTTAATACTCATGATATATTTGATACAAGATTGTTATAGGTATGTAGTGTACATACTATTAAATCTCTATACTACATGTTCTCTGATCCTTACTCATCAATTACATATCATATCTTATGTCATTACTTATCTTGAATATGTGATTTCTCTTAGTCATACCCCATTGATGAGTATCTCGTCATACAATTGCCTTTACTTACATAGGTCATCTTGTAATCTATAACCATAACTGACTCAATTTGGGTATATACTAGATACAACAACTAACTTAGTAGTATGGTCATTACTTTGTCAATTAGTCATGGAGTATACCATGTATCTTCCATAATCAATACACCCATATCGAGAGTGCATACCCAAATTTGCACTGGTATAAATACCCCATATCTAGAGTGCATATATATATAAGTTTTTGCAGACATATTTTAGGTATACAATGGGGAATGCTGGAAAATCTTGTTAATATGTTTTGAGAATATTTTATAAATAGGGACTACAATAATTTAGTTTATTTTTGCAAAGAGGAAGTATTTTTTCAAATTGTTCTATTTTATTTTTGTTTTAGCCTTGCTTCTTGGCCTTAGAATGTGGTGATCAATTTCTATACTGGTATTTCCTCTGTCAATGGTTTCATTCCATTATTTTATATTTTTTAAGGTTGCATAGTTTGTACAATTGACCAGAGATGCAGTGTGCACACCTCTTCCATACATTTACCAGATTCAGTTCTCATGAACATCTAGTGGTTGTTATGACATATTCTAACTAGAATCTCTATCATTATTTGAAATGAACATTTTTCAACTGGTACAATTATCTATAAAAATTACTCACTATAATGAAATCAAGTGTCCACTTATTTTTAATCATCTATATGGTCCTTGGCATTATTATTTTCCATACTTAGAATACATAGACAATAGCATTCTACTAGTATGGAAATACAATAATAACGATCGATAAATGGTATTAATGTCACAAGAGGATTACTGACAAAAGTTGTTTCTTCTGCACAAGGAGAACTCATACATTTATTATATATTTGTATGCTTATTAGTTACAACAATTGAAATTTCTAAAAAGATTTTCCTTACATAAAATATCTTAGAGCTTATTAATAATCCTAAGTATAAAACTATAGACAATGTTGTATGCTAGATGGATTAAGAGGATTTTTTTCATATGAAATTAGGACATATGTGTGAAGTGAATATTGTAAAAGCCTTATCTACATGTATCATGTATATTCATGTACATGTTAATTATTTGTTATTAAAGATACTTGCACATGAATTCTGCAGGTGTTGCGGGTGGTACGACTTCCAAAAAGACTACAGTTTGTAACATGATCATTCAACAACTTCATGATTGTCATGTCATTATTGTTCATCAAGTAAGTCTCATATTTCTTTCAATTTTTTGACCAAAATCTGGTTTTTCTGTTTATGGAAAATGGGAGATATATTATGTGCCTAGTTTCCTTAATGCTTGTTGTTTGATAGAATATATGCTTGCTGACCTCTTGACAGCTTCTGATGATTTGACATAAATATTCTTTCTTGTTCTGTCCATATAGTCAATACAATTGTTTCCATATGTGGTTTGGTATTGATGCTTCCATTTCTATGATTACAAAGTACCCGAGAAAGGTAGACGACAATACTTGTCATTCATCAATTTGTTGAAAGATATTCATGTCAAATGTTTAAGATATAGTACCTTATAGAAACAATGAATGTTCAGACGCCGTGGTGACAACAACTAGGAGACTTTGAAATGATATCCTATACCTTCATGGTATTTTTAAGAGAGATGGGGGAGGCATGATAACTTCGATGGGGGGAAAAGGAATGACAATCATTTTTTTAAGATATTAATTTTATTCATATGAAGTATACCCACAGGTGATTGATGGGGCAAGACATGGAGCCCTTTAAGGCTCATTGACCAAATATGTAAACTTGTTTTACATATGTCTCATAATGGATATTATTACACATTTTTTTTTTTTGGAAGTGGTTCGAGAAGCACACCTTGAGGTTGAGGGTTACATTGCATAACACGAAATTCCTTTAACTTAGGTGCTAGGTTTGAGGGGTAGCTTTTTTGCCAAAATTGTTCAAGTCTTCAACTCATATTAATCTCTTTTGGAATCATACCATTTGAGTATGGAAAACCACAACAAGAATGGAAACATGGTGGATGGATTACTACTCCATTGACCTTACCAATGAACCAAGGCCCCCTTAGTGAATCTATTGTTATGTTTATGCAAACATTATGTGTTTCCTGCTGATGCTTGAATGTCATTTGTGGATGTTTCTTTTTAATTCCTATTGCACACACACATAAATTAAAATAAGCAATGTGTTTTAAGAACCAAACCTTGGAAGAGTCACTAACCAAGTTTAGAGTTCATGCTGATTAATTTTGGAACCAAAGCATTGGTTTCAAAACCTACAACATTGGAAAGTTGTGAGAAACATATTGATGGTTTGGAAATACAAGAATTATCTACTATTGGAGAAGAACCCTTGGAGGTTGAATTACTAGGTTATTAAATATCGAGGAGCATTATGATGTAATTCCCATGTGAAACAAGGAGGAAATCATTTCCAAAAATAATTCAATATATTGAATGTTAGGTTCATCAACTATAGAGTAATTTCATAGGCTCACAATGTTTTGTGTGAAAGAAAAAAACATTTTAGTTAATTCAATGATGTCTAAGATAAGCATGGTCCATCCTTGTGAGAGAGAATATAATCTCTATCCCAAGTGTATGGGTAAATCCCCTAAGCAAAAATTCTATTAGAAACAACACTTCAATTGGCCAACAATTGATATTGGGTGTAGTCAATCCTTTCAAAATAAATGCCAAGGTGGAAACCATATGTAATAGCAGACTTGATGCAAATAAATTGAACAGTTGGCTTAGATATCTAATTTCCTTCTTTGAGATGCAAGGGTACACACACTTTCATAACAACACTTGATTTCGACAACCTTGAGGTTTCACAAGCACAAACATGTGTAAGATCACCATTGAAGATGACTTTGGTAATACAAAGGGTAGAAAGGGACAATGAATACTTCCATTTTTCTTTTCCACCATGTGAATTTTGTAATTTGGGCCCTAGTTGCCATTTCTTACTTCTAGGGAATGGATTTTCCATTGGGAACAAGTTTCCATTATGTATTTATACACATGATGCCACATTTTCTAATTAACTTCCGGGGCATGAATTTTCCATTGGGAACAAGTTTCCATTATGTATTTATACACATGATGCCACATTTTCTAATTAAATGTACATTTCACATCTATCCTATTGTCGTGGCCTATTGGACCACCGACTCTGCAACTAGAAAGACAAAAAAACTAGAACCTGGGGGGTTCAGTCCATTGCTGGGGTTGGTTTTCCATGAATAGTGTATGTTTGGGTGAACCACTAGCTGCACATTGGACATCTAGAATTCCATGGAGCATCCGAGAGTGCCTCGAACAAGATGTTCTTTCTTTGGATGATGACATTCTAAGAGTGTACATGGTTGTTAGGACCCAGAAATGTCCCATTTTCACCATATCTTTTGCTCATTCAACCTTATCATTTCTATGTTAAATGCCCACTATAATGTATGCTAAGACCCTTTTTCCTAAGGTATGAATCATTGATCTTGATTTTATATTCTTATTTACTTAACATGTTTGATTGGTAGAATTTCTCATATTTTACCCATGAATTTTCAACTAATGATCAAAATATGTAGAAACAACCAAGTCTTGAAGAAAGATCGTTGTTGTTACACCAGTTGCTACAACTATGCACCAATTCTGCATGTTGTTACACGACTACAACAACTACGCACTTTTCCTGGAAGATGTCACACCTACTGCAATAGATGCCCACCAATCCTGGAAGCTGGTATATCGTTCAAATCCAAATCCTGAAGATCGATCCTCAAGGTTGTTACATGTTTTGGCTCACGCTAGTGATCAAGATTCGTTTTCCCGATTTTGTGAAGATGACAGATCTTCTATATCATACGAACAGCTTGAGAATATCGGATTCTCAAGGTTGTTCTAAGTCTGTTTTAACTGAATGACTCTGTCTTTAAATAGAATAACTTTTGCAATCATTGATATAGAAGATTAGTTGTGAACATAGATTCAAGTGAAGCATATTGTATCTGAACATTTTTGCGTATTAATAAAGAAGTGAATTGAGTTTCTTTAACCTACTGTAATCTTTTCGAGTGGATTCAGTGAGAAGGAAAGGGCCCACCTTCCTCACAGACTCCCCTCTGTTTGAGTTTTAGATTCACTGCTTTGATTTGTGTGATTTATCTGTTTATCATTTCTAGAATACATTTGTTGTTAAAGCTCAACCCCTTTTTGTTAAATGCACATCAGTGAGTCTCATGGGAGTTAGAATTAATTGTTGAATACTGTTGGAGAATTGCTTTGAGAGTTAATTCCTTTTCTGCACTAGATTAAAACTCTATTCTCAAGAAAAAGTAAATAGAAGTGTGAATTTCCCTTTCTGCAATTAAGTAGACTTCCTTTCGACAATTAGCACAGAATTTCCTTCTGCAAAAGTAAAATAGAAAATTGGAATAGATTAGATAATCCAGGATTCTTATACACTCATCAAATTAGATTTCAATTATGCAAGTGTAATTTCAATTGTGAAACAATAGATTAGAACTCCAGCTATGTCAGCAACTTGTGTTAGTGTTCAACTATTTAGTTTTTTTTCTTTTAGTTTACCTTACTACAATTTGATTAGTGGTGCTTTCATAATCTAGCATAGATTGTGCACAATTATCTTACAATAACAAAACTTCCCTGGGTTTGACAATTTATATTGAACACCTTAATTATATATTCATTTAGACAATTAAAGTGCCCAACATTTTGTCGCCCTTGCTGGGGAAGATAATTACATATTCTTGTAAGCACATTAGTTTTATTTTTTTTAGGAATGAATAGTCTGCATGAATTGAGGAACAAGAGGACATATCCCCCAAAATACTAACCCTACATGTACCAGAGGATGTGGTGGAAGGAATCATGCACTGGGAAGGCAAATCTTCGTTGATGAGATTATAGCCAGAGCATTATCTTCTTCAGGATCTATATTTCTCCCTTCAAATCATCCAAGAAGACATATCCCTCAGTCATCAGAACTACCCCATTTTGAAACATTGTTTTCATCAGGGGCTGAAGCTGAAGATTTGTCACCAACAAGTCAGCATGCAACACTGGAGAATATTGAAGATAAAGGAAGTGTAGTTCAAAATAGGGAAAATCCAGAAGAATCTGTTTATCAGATCAATGGACAGATAGTCACTAAAGAGGAGTGGGATGCTTTCTGTATTGAGTTGAGAGAAAGAGAACATATGGAAAATCAAGGGGATAATGAAGAAGAGTTCCACCATGAGAATCCATCAAACAAATAATATCAAGAAAATGGTGAAAATACTATCTCTACCATGGTCTTTCCTATTACTAATGTTCCCACATAGGGGATAGCTCCTATGAAGAACATACCTCTCTCAGCCCTGCCAAATTTCCATGGATTATCTACTGAATATCTAGATGAATTTTTGTTTGAATTTGATATTATGTGTAGAAGCTATGACTACACTACCACTGCATAGAAGCTTAAATTGTTTCCAGCTACATTGAAGGGTAACGCATTAAGATGGTTCATGAGCCTTGGAGGAGAGAATATTTCAACATGGGGACAAATGAGGCAACTTTTCATGAATAAATACCAAGACTACTGTCAAATGAGGGAACGAGGAGAGAAACTATTTAGGATGTCTCAGAAGGAGGATGAGACCCTTGAATATTTTGTGGAGCAACTCTAGTATAATATACAAAGGTCTAGACATCTAGATGTGAGTAAGGACATTCTCAAAACTATATTGCTAAAAGGAGTTAGAGATGCTTGTTTAGATATGTTGAATATGCTTGGCAAGGGAGATATATCTAAGGAATATTATGAAGACATTGTAAATATTTGTAAGAGATTCTCTCGAGGATCTATAAGGAATAATCCAGCTACCAAGGATGCAACTTTTTGAAGGGTACATAAATCATTCAATGGAGCAGTGACAAGAGAAGAAATAGGCAATATGTTAGAGGATTTCAAAACATAAATGATTAACTCTTTTTCTTTACAAATTGATACTCTACAGATCAAACCGAAACAAGAAGAATTAGATCAGGCATTGGCCATTTTCTATCCGAAATGCAAATACATACATCCACCAAGGGAGTGCCCACTGAACTATTGGATCATGTTGTCATTGATGTCAATGGTTTGATTGATTGATGTCATTGATTGATGTCAAGTGATTGATTGATGTCAAAGGATTGATTGATTGATGATTGATGTAATAT
>JZKD02S0800035.1:226859-240563 GCA_000966675.3 Picea glauca
CCCAGGACCAGGATCAAGGAGAAGTAGCTGACTTTATCATTGTAAGGTGTCATTGTAAAGTTAATAAAAGAATTCCTTTTCCCGTCCCGCCATATGAGATTGTCATTATTGGAATATTGATTGTATGATTAATTAAATATCTAATCCGTCAGTTCATAGATCAAATGCATGTGGAGTTCTTTGTTTGTCTTGAGTGAATGCAGGTTAGCATTGGGAGGAGATTTGCAGTCAAAAAATGACCAAGCGTGAAAAGGGGTCGACATCAAACATGAAAAATAAGGTATGTCAACTTAATCTCTTGAGCCTTGTATTTACATATGAGTAATGGGGGTTTAGGCATGGGATGACAGTAAAAGGTAGGAATCTTTAGGTCATTTCTGCATGCATGATAAAACCCTTAGTGCTAGTCTGTAGGAGGGATTTCCCACCCACAACAGAATTGGTGACCATACTGGGGATCTCTAGGGTTTCTGGGAATGTTTTTTCTTAGGTATTTTTAAGAACCGGTTGCATTTCTTGCTTTTAAAGTTTCTGCAAAAGTCTGAGCTAACAGAGATTCTGGTCTTCCATATGAGTTATCTCTTTTTCTTTTCTTGACTGCATTTTTTTTTCGAGAACCACAAAGGTACATGAGGCCTGTATAACGTCTGCACGCATGTACCCGCACCCTACCTTCTCACAGCCCATGTGTACATGCTAGCTGAGGAAGTGTCAGTCACGTGTATGATTCCAGAAAATTTCTTTTAGAGAGGAAGTCATTCTCTCCCCTGTTAGGAATAATCCTTCTCAGGAGTTTTATGGAACTCTTTCTATTCTTTTTTGTTTGCAGTCTATAGCTTAGGTTTCACGTCAGATTGGTTTGTTCTATGAGGTTTTCCTTGAATTGTTTTCTTTTTTCAATTAAAGTAAGTGTTTGAGTCTTCAAGAGATCCTAGTTCTCAGTACCAGTAGTCTCTGCCTGGGCTGGATTGCTTGGCCTTTCATTTGTCTTAGAGTTTCAGAGATACACATGACCTGTATAAGGCCAGCACGCGTGTACACGCACCCTAACTTTACACAGCTTGCGTGCACACGCTTGTTGTTGAACTGTCAACAGTGAACTTGTGGAGAAATTTTTTGTTGAAGGTGAGGCAATCATCCTTTCCTTTGACAAGAGTTATACCTCTCATGTTTTCGGGTCTCTATCATAACAGTCAGTAACTTAGGTTTGATCACAACAATAACTTTCTTTTTCACTAAGAAGTTTTCCTCAAAATTTTCCTTTTATAGGGTTTTTAGACAAGTGTGAGAGTCCAGTTTTAATTTGCTTGTGTGTGATTTTTAAAGTGACTCTTTACGATTTACGCTTAGGCCAAAAGTTTTCTTGGTTTTTACTTGTTGATATTTTTCCTTTTTTCTTTGTGAGCATTCAAATAAAAAAAAATATTTTATTTCTTTGTTTGGTTAAATAGTGTTGTTTTGCATTAGTAACCAAGGAAAAGTTTTTTCTTTCATAAGTTCTTGACGGTTTACTTAGATCATAAGTAGCTCGTAGTCGAGTGAAATCCTGCTTTGATTTTTTTGTTCAAAGATCTTAGAAAATTTTTAGTTGGAAAAGTTGTTTAAGATTTGAGTCAAGAGAAATTATTTTGTTTCTAGCTTTCTGTTTATTTTGCTTTCGTCTTTCAAACATCACTAGTTTCACTTTCATAACCTTTGACTTAAGACAAACCATAAAAAATAATTCTAAATCTAAAATTCATTATACTTTTTATGTTTGTAGGGTCAACCAACTAGTTTAGGGTTAGGGCCTTGAATTAGGTTGGAGAGGAAACTCTTCAAGCCCATTAAATCAAACATTGGAGTCTGAGTTAGGGAGTGTCAAAGTCCAGTATCGTGAAAGTTATTCGGGACCCTCCTCTAACACAAGGGCTAACCACGAGGTCATGTGTGGAAAGGTAGTGGAGATAACCCCTCCAAAGTTGGACCGATCGTAGTGGAGAACACATATAGAGGGCTTGTTTTGGGATTCCGTCAATTTCATTTGGCACGGAGCTTCGTGGGTCTCGAATCTGTTCGAGGTCCTTAGTTGTCTTCCGGACCACTTGTCTTCGATACCCTTGACAATTTTCAGGATTGATACCCTACTCATTGTGGTCTACCCAACTTTTGACTGTACCCGCCTAGTGATTGTTCGCGTGCTGGCCACCTAGTTGCCTATGTTTTTAGAGACATACACAGGTGGCTGCGGAGGTATACTGCGGTACCTAGGAAAAAAATCAGGCCATTCTTTGCATATTATACCTAGAGGGTGCTTCCATGTTTGAGTTTCACTTGCACTGGTAAGTTTCTCTAGTGTTGGTTGTTGTAACTATTCTTCCAACTAGTCTAGTGTTTGCTTGTTTTATCTTGAAGGGACCCTTTAAGTGAGTGTTGTTTTTTGAATGAATAGAAAGCCCTAGTGTGTCTTTGATATTCTCACACAGTGGAGGATCATGAGCTCCACCGGTCATGAAGGCTTCTGGGCCTATCATCGGTTACACTGGAGCCACCTCCGCCACCACTAAGGGGAAAGATAGACCAACAAGGGTCTTTTGAAGCGACTAGGTCACAGGAAATTGTACCCGAACAATATCCAGGGGAAATGACTATTTTAGACCTTGGAGAGAAAGCTCTTGGTCCATCCAAAACCCCAACCACTAATATTTTAGCACCCATCATCGTACAGATTCACCCTTAGGAGTGCCAGACAGTGTCACACGCAGTAATGGAAACAACTGTTGCGACTTCTTCAGGTAATTCTTCAATTCTCGCTACCGTTGTCACCACAGGGGATATTCCACCTCTTAACCCACCGTCATCGGTCTGAGCCACCATTATCTCAACCACCTCTACCTCAAGCAGTGGTCCCATCCTGTCTATGGCGGTGGCCACTGCCCCTTTCACACAGAGTATGACAAGCCCTCTGTTCTCATACGGGATGCCTAGCTCAGGTACAAGTCCTATACTTTCCTACTCCACTTTACAGACTTTAGGTCTAGGCGTAGGGAGCTCTAACACTCCTCTGTAAGGACACATGGGGAGCACTTCAGATCCTTTTAATGCTTTTCCTTAGAGGGGAGATCATATACCTCCTTCGTCCCATTCGTTCAGTGGCACCCACCAGCAATCTGTCGGGCCACCCACACACCATAATTTATTTGGAGCAGGGAGTCAAGGACCACCCGCTCATAATATGTCATTAGGTTCGACACTGTTTTCTTTGTTTGGTGCATTTGGTAACAATGATTTCTCATCAGATAATTTCCTAACTGGGAGCAACCCTGGTTACGGACAACCTATTCCTATGCTGGGTACTATTCCTACATAGGGGGAAAACCCAAGAACTTCTTTCACATGAGGACCTTGGAATTCTTGGCAGGGATCAGTTCCCTCATCAGGAATGTTGATCTAGGGCAATTATTTTCACAACCAATGGAACCCCGGACAAGGTACTATGCATATGCCCATGGGATCGACATGAGGCAACCCTTCCCAAAGTCCTCTGAATATGATGCACGCCCAACCATCTACGTCCTATTTTGGGAATCAACTGATGATGTCTCCTCACATGCAAAACCCGTACACTGGACATGGCCATGGTTTTTACCAGAACCCAGGCCAACAACCGAACTTTTCCTGGCAACCTGGTGCCAGTCAAACTCTAGGTCCCTTTTTCCATGGTTATCACCAACAACCCAAACTACCTTTCTTGGAAACCTTGCATTTTCCAGACTTGAAAAGGTTGTTGAATGACCCTATCTATCACGATCCACGTTGGCCCCCTATGCCGACGAATTTGCCTTCAAACATACCAAAGTTCGAAGCCAAGCCTAATGAAGATCCAAGAGATCATGTGACCACCTTCCATCTTTGGTGCTCGTCTAACTCGTTGAAAGAAGACTCCGTGTAGTTGCGATTGTTTCAACGTACTCTCATTGGGAGTGCCATGAAATGGTACATTGAGCTCGACCGCTCAATATACTCTTCCTTCGGTGAATTGGCAATGACTTTCCTTAACCATTTCTAATTACCTATGAGATACGATGCTGGCACAGAATTGATGGCCAATTTTGTACAGACAAAAGTGGACCATATCTCTAATCACATCTGAGAATGGGGGCACCAAAAGAGTTTAATTAAGGTGCCAGTCCCACCAGCATTCCTGATCAATTGGTTCCTGAAGTCTTTGGTCCCATAGTTATCCAAATATGTCATGACGTCAAGAGTGTTTTCTGAAGAAGATGCCATCATGAGAGCTCAACATATTGAGCTAATCTACTCTCAGTCTAGTTTAATATACGCGATCTTTCCAGATGCACCACGCTCAATACTTCATAAAACTAGACAAAGAGTTGGACCACATGCCGATGGTACTATTGGTTCAGCACAAACAAATCTCGCTAAGCAACTGACGAAGCAATTGCAACAATTATCTATACAACACACATAGGCCAACCAAACTACTATTTTGGCTGCTCCCCCTACCCAAACGTTGGATGTACCCATAGTGCAATCGAAAAATCCAAAGGCCACCCAGCAGCCAGAAGGAAAGAAAAAACAACGAAAGAAGGGTAAGGGGGATAAGAAACCCACTAATAATGTTGGTTGGTGCAACACTGAGAAACGGAAGGTGAGGTATCCATGCAACCTGTGCATGGAAGACCACCCGACCCACCAATGTCCTCGACTTGCAGAGGCCCAAATGTTTGTGACACAACAACAACCTACCATGTTAACCAATCCATTTCAACATGGGCAAAATCTAACCCAAGCCTCTACAAGTGCAGAAGGGGGCACTCAAGGACCCTCTCCATCTTCAAATAATCTAGCATCCATGAATGTGTATATGATGAAAGGTGATACTTCTATATCGACTAGAGCACATGACTACAGTAAACCAAGCACTTCTAAGAAGGGAAAAGAATCCAAAATCCCATCTCTTCCTCTCCATATCGAGAAGACTTTGGGTGAAACAATGACACGCATCCCAAAAGGTGTGTTTAAGAAAGATTCTCACAACCCTAATGCAAGGGCTGCCCAGAATTATTCTGTGGTGGAGGATTTGTCCCAAACCCCTTGTGTGATGTTCGCTTTGGAGGTCCTCCAAAGCTACCCTTCCTAGAGGAAATCTTTGTTAGCCTCTTTAGGATCTACCGAGACTTGTAATCTGGGTACAATCATGATGGATACAACCAACTTAAAACCTCATCTTCCTTACCATGTAGCATTTTAGATAGTAGTGGCTCACCCCATGAAAACTTTTAATCGAAACATTTTTCGCACGATGGTTGATGAGGGCTCTGCGACATGTGTTATGTTGTTGGCATGTTGGAAGGCCATTAGCCAATCCATTTTGTCTCTGTCACCTACTCTTCTCACCACTTTCGATGGTCATTCATTCTGACCACATGGTATCATTCCATCTTTCCTTGTGCAGTAAGGAGGGAAGACTGTGTGCATCGAGGTAGAAGTAGTTGACATGTCCCTCAACTACAATCTCTTGTTAGGAAGGAGTTGGACTTACACCATGCAAGCAGTGGTTGCTACCGTTTTCCAGGTCTTTTTGTTTCCACATGAGGATCGGATTGTGACCATTGATCAATTGTCTTTCTCCAGACCTGACCCTTCATTGGGGGTATCCGCGGTCCCGATGATTGATAATCCCCAACTGGGTGTAGTCAACATAGGGGTTAGTTTGTGCCCATCTTTGATGGGTACCTTCGATTACCCACCCCCTCAAGGTGATGTCAAGTTCATATCCGACCACCATAAGGTTGAGATTTTCCAAGTTTCGTCATTTCACATGACTTACTTCAATGATCCGTGGATACGTCCTTCCCCATTGGCCATGATGGAAGTGACAGGACACCTTGGCATGTCCATGCCCTTGTTTGCAGTCGAAGTAGCGTACTCTTTAATCCATCAATCTTCGGCCAACACAGATCCAACTCCTGCACAAGAGTTAGATCCAATTCTAGATCCTGTTTGGGCTCAAGGCTCTCTCACTGATACCGATTCATTAGACTTAGTCTTGCCCTCCGACGAAGAAATAATTGAAGCAATGACTAGTCTGGACAAACCCTGGGATGATCTCCATCACAGATCATACTTTATCCCAAAGTTAAGCATAATTGAAGCCAGAGAATTCACCTTGAATATGACTGGAGATAGGTCTTGTCCTATTAATCCCTTAGCTACACATGAGGTTTATGCTGAGGGTAATATGGAAACTATCATTGAAACCATACCGATTAATATCTCAAGAACCCTTGGCGTCATGGAGAATGTTTTTGTCGGAGCTGACTGTTCCCCCGGAGAGATTCAAATCTACACAAATCTATTTAAAGAATTTCGTGACATTTTTTCCTGGTCTTATGAGGAAATGCTAGGCATCAATCCAAAAATAGTCGAACATGAAATCACAACTTATTCGGATGCAAAGCCTATTTGGCAGAAGCTTCATCCAGTTAATCCCAGGAAAGAAGCAGCCATTAAGGTTGAAGTCAAGAAACTGCTAAAAGCCAGTTTTATCTATCCTATCCATTTGACCCAATCGATGTCAAATCCTATGTCAGTCAATAAGAAACAGGGCACGATTCGTGTATGTACGGACTTTCATGATTTGAACAAGGCCTATCCAAAAGATCATTTTCCCACACCATTCATCGACCAGATAATTGATGAATGTGCAGGTTGCGAGGCCTTTTCTTTCATGGATGGTTTTTTGGATATAATCAGATACAATTCAAACCTGAAGACCATCAAAAAATGACATTCATTTGTCCATGGGGTACATTCGCATATCGTAAGATGCCCTTTGGTCTCAAAAATGTTGGAGATACCTTTGAGCAGGCCATGTCTTTTTCTTTCCATGATATCAAGCATATAGTCGAGGCCTATTTAGATGACTTAGCATCTCGATCTCGCAAGATAATGGATCATCCCACACACCTCCGACTTATCTTTCAGCAATGTTGCTACTTTTGGATTTGCTTGAATCCAAACAAGTGCATATTTTGCGTAACATCAATACATTTGTTAGGTTTCATAGTGTCAACAATGGGGATCATGGTCAATCCTCTCTAGGTTGAGGCAATAATTTAGTTTCCTCCCCCATGCACAATCCTTCAACTTCAGAGTCTACAGGGAAAGGCAAATTTTTTAAGGCATTTCATCGCCAAATATGTCGAGATCACAAAGGGATTTATGTGCTTACTGAAGAAAGGCATTCCTTTTTATTGGGATGATGCCACTCAACGCTCCTTCGAAGCGTTAAAACATGCCCTCACAATTGCCCCTCTGCTTCAACCACCCAACTATAACAAATATTTCTTATTATACCTGGCTACAATAGAGTCTACCATCGGCATGGTCTTAGTTCAGGAAGATGTTTTGTTCTTAGAATATTTGATCTATTACCTTAGTTGAGGCCTAGTCAGACCAGAACTCAATTATTCTCATATCGAAAAGCTTGCGTTGGAAGCATTCCATGCTGTTCAACGGTTCCGTCATTATGTTTTGTTTCGCAAGACCATCTTCATTTCCATTGTGAATCCATTTCAATACGTGTTGACATGATGGGTAATAGGCGGGAAGATAAGTAGATGGATAGTCGTCCTCCGGGAATCTGACTTAGATTTCGTTTCAGTGAAATCCAAAAAGTCATTGGTCTTCGCAGAACTTATTTCGAAACTTCCGGTTGAGTCAAGTGATTTTATGTCTGAAGAGTTTCCTATCAAAGGAGATATGTTTTTGATCACCTCTTTGGATCCTTGGTACAGTGATATACTTTTCTATCTCCAGACTTTGAAGTGCCCCACCTCTGCTTCTCGTGATGAGTGTCACTGTATATGCCATCAAGCTAAGAATTATCTTATACTCAATGATACGTTGTATCGGAGAGGTGTAGACTACATCCTGTGTCGATGCCTCACTCACAACGAAGCAATTATCATGCTTAATGATTGACATACCAGAGCCTATGGTGGTCATTTGTCTGGGTTGGAAACAACCCAAAAGAGTTTACGAGCAGGCTACTTCTGGCCGACACTAATCAAATATTGTATCGAATCAGTCAAGAAATGCCACCCGTGTCAGATCTTTTCTCGAAAGACGAGGACACATCCCGCTCCCATGTTTCTTGTCATCACAGTCAGTCCCTTCACCAAGTGGGATATTGATTTCACTACATGCAACCCTCCTTTAGCAAGGGGGCACCATTATATAATTTTAGTCGTAGACTACTTCATGAGGTGGTTCGAAACTATGCCAACGTTTAAAGATGATGGAGAGACTGCAACTCTCTTTTTATTCAACCAGATAATAGAAAGGTTCGACGTCTCGAGAGATATCGTCACTGACCATGGTAGTCACTTTCAGAACCAGATGATGACCGAATTAACATCAAATCTTGGATTTTGGAAAGAACATTCATCACCCTACTACCCCCAAGCAAATGGTCAGGTGGAAGTTGTAAATAAATCTCTTAAGACCATCCTACAACGAACGATCAACTTAGCCAAGTCAAATTGGAATTTGATATTATACTCGACATTCTAGGCTTACCGAATGTCTATTAAGACTGCAACCAGTTTCTCACCTTTTCAACTCATTTATGGGCTGGAAGCAGTCTTTCCTATCGAATGTCAGATCCCATCCCTAAAATTGGCAGTACAGTTATTACCAGACACTTATCCACTTGAATAACGGTTATTATATCTTGAGCAGCATCATGATGCGACAATGGCTAATGAGTCTCACAAGCATAAATTCAAGTGTCAGTATGATTGGTCCATTCGTCCTCAGGTTTTCTCTGAAGGAAACCTTTTCCTGGTCTATGACCAAGATAAGGACCCCCTGGGGGTAGGAAAATTCAAACCCATGTGGTTTGAACCTTTCATCATAAAAGAGGTTCTAAAAAAGGGCTCTTATATTCTGGTTGACTTTGAGGGAAATGATTTGGCAGAGCCTAGAAATGGGCTCTACCTTAAGAAGTATTATTCATAGGTAGGTCACCTTGGGTAACTTTTTGTAACATATGTATAGTCTTTGTACTATTACTTACTAGTTTCTTTTAGGGTACATCTCTTAGAATGAAGCTTTGATTATATTACATATTTTCATGTTCCTAGAAGATTAAACCAAGTTACAGATACTCTAGATAATCAAAATTTATATTGGCATCTCGCACACATATAAATATACATACACATAAACATGTAAATACATTTTTAAAGGAAAATATGATCCATAAGACACAAAAGACACAAAAATCTATATATAATATCATAAGAACTAGAGTACATAGGTGGACGCAAGTGCCTCAAAAAATATAACCAGCAACGAGTCATGGGGATTATGCCCTCAAAACATATATACAGGTGGAGCTATCAAAGTCTAGACTAACTAAGGTCAGGGCTTGTGGGCCCTGTTTTAATAATCAACAATGTTTGCCAAACGTTGAAATAGTTGGACCCACGTCCATGGTGCCCCCACTACATGAGGCTGCATGGATGGTGGCAGATCCTCAATATCTACCATAGGGATGGTGCGAGTGAGTGAGGTAAAATT
Source organism: Picea glauca (assembly GCA_000966675.3). NCBI lineage: Eukaryota > Viridiplantae > Streptophyta > Pinopsida > Pinales > Pinaceae > Picea > Picea glauca. The sequence continues at coordinate 236,451 of JZKD02S0800035.1, forward strand.
TCTCTCAACTCGTCTCAAAACCCTCTCAGCCTCACCGGCTGGAAGCTCTCCTGCTATTGATGGTCCCCCTGCGGCGGCAGGTACGACCCCCGACCGAGGATGACGCCTGTTCCTTGCATAATCTGCAGATCGTGAAAGTCCCACATCTACACACAATAGACATGTATTTGTCAAATACTATGGTATAAAAAAATGATATATACAAAAAACAACATAAAAATTATATATGTTTCAAAAACAAATGATGCAAACTTACCCATCTCGCCTCACTCCTCGCTTGGAGGTACAGGGATCTCGAGATCTATTGAGAAATCAATCCCAGGGATCTCGAGATCTATGGTTGGGATTTGCCATGACAACCAAGAAAAGAAGTCATCATCAAAGGACTCATTGGTCCTTCCACCACCCTATCGTGGAAACAACACTACCCATCTACAAACCGTAGGAAGAGAGGCCTCATGTCCTCATACCACCACTCAAGGACTGAAACTAGGAACTCTTTCAAAGAAGAAAGAGCATAGAATTGTCTTGATCCCGAAGTTCCTCTGCATATACAACCAACAATCTGTTATCTGCCTATTCATACAATCCAGCAATGTAGTGCTCCAGTCAAATATATATGCATTTAAGCACTAGACTACATAGTTCATCTGTGCACGGGACACCTGATGTAGAGCCACAAAACTAGTCATCCGCCCAATAAGAAACACAATCGCCTGTAGTGATAAATTGGTGATCTTTCTTATTGTCACCTGAGAGCTTGATCGGTCTGTACCAGCCTCACAATAAAGTCCTATCAATTTCGATATGTTATGAGGCCTCGAAGGAAATGTTTGAAAATTGACTAGTTCCCCTCTCTTGGAGAGGCCAATCAAAAATTACATGTCCTCTGTAGTGGGCACCAGTGACTGCCCCTCTAACATAAAAGCTTCTATGTCAGGGTGATAGTATTCAACCAAGGCATTCAGTAGCCTAGGTTGTGCTCTCATGAAAGGACACAGGAAAAACTTGATCAAACCACATTGCATTAACAGTACCACAGCGTTAGGGTCTTCCCCAACTAGTGCGCTGATATCTTCATGCTCTCGTTCTCTCCATTGCACGTACATCCTACACATGGGAAAGTTTTCAAAAGGTTAGGCCTTTCTTTTTAAACCTTTTTGCACTCCTAGGAGGGTCCACGCAGGCTGTTGTGATGACAGTCACATGTACACATGCTCTGAAATCAGACAAAGTGAGTGTACACGCGAGCTACCATAGGACAACCCATGTGGACCTAGGGTTGACCTTTTAAATTTCAACGCCCCCCCCAAGAAACCACATTAAATGCATAAATAAAGAATTAAAAAATCAAGGGGAGGTAGTTTATACTTACTTGGTCCATACGGATGGTCATTTTGTCCACCGTAGCTCCCAGAATCACCACTTTTATCAAAGGGTGTTTTTTACTCCAATGTCAATTTCCAAATCAACAATGTTGATAATGAGTTGCCAGCTTCTATTTATAGAATTTTTGGCCCTTTTTGTCACTTTTTTGGCCCCCCTTATCATTTTTTGTGAATTGAAAACCATTTAGAGTGATTCATGAGTTGCTTTGGAAGGTTACGATCGGGTATCAAGACATTTTTTGGAGTTTTGGGTCACTTTTGACAGTCCATGGAAAAACCTCAGATGGTCAACCTGAGCATATAGGTTAGGTTTCCACCCCTACTTTTGTATCCCATTGTCTTCATCCCTTTACCATAGGATCGATCCCATTAGGTTGCAATAGAGAACCATCATTTTTTCTTTAGAAGTGTCACGATTTGGTGGTAGAGCTTACCAGAACATGGATGCCCTAGGTAGATCCTGGTTGCATTATGGTGTTCATGCTATCACTAATGACTATAGGCTCGGGAGTCCTTTTTGGTTTGCTTGATTACACGTTTGAGCCTCATTTGCATGACTCTTGACCTCACCCACGAGAATCCCAAAACATAACGGGTCTTCTTTTAATCCCTTTTTAGACCCTCTAAACATGAAAAGGTTGTCGAGCGATCTTGTAGCCTTTTACACTCGTTAAACTGAAATTTGAAGTCACGTCTATTTGGCGATAGTTTACCCTTTTTCGGTCCGGATGGTCAACTATACGAACAAAGGTATACTCTTAGGAACTTCAGTTCTCTGGAAGAGTACTCTCAGGTATAATTTTAACCCTTTTTTGGGCCTGAGAGACTAAATTTACGAAAAAGCAACCCCCACAGAGTCCATAGTTAAGCTCTTTTCAGAATCTCTAAAATTGAAAAGATCATCGAGTGACCTTATTCTTTCACACTCATTAAAATGGCCCAGAAGAACATTCCTGACGGAGTCCATAGTTAAGCTTTTTTCAAACTCCTTAAAAATGAAAAAATGGCTGAGTGATCTTGTCTTTATCACACTCATTAAATTGGTTTTGAATAGACATGTTGTCGGTGATAGTTTACCCCTTTTTTGAACTGACTAGATTACCTTCGAAAAAGGTACCCCATTGGTGATGTGTAGGATCTTTTAATGACTATGGTTGAGTTTTTAATTGCATGTGTTAATTAACTCTTTTAAGAAGCTTAATGAAAGAATGAGGAAAAGAGAGGAATTATGACAGCCATATACATATATGCAGATCTTAAATGAAGTAATAAAAAGCAAACCATAACAAGAGAATTGATAACAGAGTTCGACACAACGTTGCCTACGTCTCCGGGCCTTTGTCTCTGTGGGGAAGGCTTCTTTATTTCTGTTCAAAATCTCAAAAGTACATCACAGCAGTGCCAATTGGCTACAATACTGATCTAGTCATGTTCTTCCAAATCTCTAGAACCTAGCAAAGAAAATGGCACGCAAAACGGATGTCTGGAGCTCCCAGAAATGGCCCGCAAGCGTCTGCTCCTCAATAGCTTCCCTGCATAAAAATGGCTTTGGCTTGGCTTCCCTTTAGCATAACTCTGCTCTTACTGTCTTCCATGGCCTCAAATAGGCCTGGTTGATCTGAAGTTGGTTATCCATCCCCAACTTCCTCCCAAAATTTGGCCTCCAAAAATGCCCAATATCTCCCAAAAATGACCAAAATCCATTAATAACAGGCTAAAATCAAATAAAAATCCAAACTATTAACAAAAACCCACTTTTTGTATAATAATAGGGCGTAGCCCCCAAACTTGTGTGCCCTTGGTCATATGGTGGATGGCCATGTGACCAGGCACTCCATTCATTACGCGTTAGTCCCCTGTCCAGCTGGCTCCTGGTCTTCGGGCATGTGCATAGGATCGCGGGCTAACAAACTTAACCCCCATGCCCAAATTTGGTGGATAGACCCCATCGTTTCGCTGGTGGTTATATGGTGGCACCGAAGTCCGAGGGCTAGGCCCTATCCCATTACTCCCATGCATATGGTAAACCCCCCTGTCCGGGCTCTGTGGTCGCATAAACATAATGAACCATGGGTCGGGGCTAAGCCCCGACCCTTTCCGCCTCCAACCATTCCTTTAAACCAACTTAAATATAAGTTTTTTCGTATACATAATAAGAACCAACAGTGGCCCGGGTGGTTAGCCCAGTCTTGCCAGTCTGTAGCATAGTGGAGGTCGGGGGTTCAACTCCAGTGGTGAACCCATAATTTTTCATAATCCGAACGATCCAACCAAAGGGTGCCACGTGGAAGCCCATGACTGGGCCACATGGCACCTCAACAACCAATCAAAAACTACCATCTATCAAGCACTGATTCATCCACCTGCCTGCCACATACCCTGCCACCTGTCACCGTACCTGCCCAATCAGCCTGCTGACATCATCCATGCCACGTCAGCCTATGCCATGTGTCACCCTTACAGTGGTGACATGTGTCATCCTCTGACTAGTCCAACTATACCTGTCATGTGCTCCATCACTTGCCATGTGTCATCACCAGAAGCTGCCACATCAGCTGTACGGCCATACAGCCTATACATTTAGCCTGCCACATGGCACTATACGGACTGTACAGAATGCGATATCTTTCGCATACGAAGTGTAATGACCCTTTTCTTATTAATATGAATAATTTCATAAATAACCCTAAACATTAGCTAAATTATAATTAATTATTATATAATC
>JZKD02S0800058.1:0-10057 GCA_000966675.3 Picea glauca
AATTAATACGAGTAAACCAACTAGAATGTAATGATTTCCAATCTCTTTGGGCATACTAAACCTTAGTGAATATTGAAATGGTTTTCACCTCATTTAAACTAGTTCATGGTGTAGAGGCAATTCTTCCAATTGAATGTGAAATCCCTTAGTTGAAGCTAGTTGTAGAGATATTCCCTAACACCTCAACCAAGGAGGAACATATTGTTTACCAGAAGCACCTTGATGAACATCATTTGGATGTTTCCATAAAAAAGAGTCTCATAAGAAGTGTGTGAAGGATCAATATGATAAAACAATTCATCCATGCATCTTTTTTGAAGGAGATCTGGTCCTTGCATATGATTAGGATAAAGATATGCTAGGTGTAGGAAAGTTCAATACTATATGACATGGCCCTTATATAGTGAGACACACCTTTTATAAAGGATAATAGCTCCTCTCACCCCCACAAAGGAACTAATGAGTTGGTTTACTATGAAGGGATTCCATTGGATGAGCCCCATAATGGGATTTATCTAAAGAGGTATTATGCATAGAAAATAATGCCTTGCGATACCCATGTACATGTTGTATTATAAGTTGTCTTTAGCTTCTTGTTTTATTCTATTTTTGTTTCTCATTTATGCTTATCATGATCTTTTTCTTAATCAACATAAGTTATTCAATCTCTCTGTATTTGTAGGATTCACAGGTAGTGCTAGTTGGTGCACTCAGAACCCTCCTTTACCACTTGGGCTATTTATTCCCCTATCGATTAATTGTCAAAGTCAAGCGGAATTTGTAATAGTCTTATGATCAACAATGTTACAGAGTATAAAAAAAGTTACCAAATTGATGAGAACTCTCCAAAGTTGTCATTTTGTTAGAGGTCATATTTAGTGGTTGTTTTTTCAAGAGAAATTTTACTAATTTGGCCATTTTTTATAAAATATTTAGAAATTTAGGCTAATTTGTTTTTTCATATTTTCATTAAAAATACAAAATTTGTAGCCTAATTTATGATAACAATTCTCTATATATTTATACTTTTTGCCTAAAAATAAAATCTTTCCATGAATATGTAATAGGAATTCTTAGCATTTTTGCTAAAGCCACGATTACACATCTTAAATTTTAGGGAGTATTCACTACATTTGATGTTTTAGGTAACTATTGATACTCTTGGGAATACCATGATATTTGAAATTACACACATATTTTTATGAGACAACATTTTTCAATACTTTACTTGAATTTTTCATTCACGCATTTCAACATGTAGATGGTATACCATGTTGTATATAGGATTTTCATACGAGTTTTTAAGAAAAATGAAGAAAATGTTTTATGTATTCTAAATATATTTTCCATTGCCATTGTTTTTTGTTGTAAGTTATCTCTAATTTCTATGGATGGTTGGTTTTGTTATAAATATTCAAACATACAATTTTAATTTATTTTTTCAATGATGCACAAGTGACACTCATGTATTGGTCATGTCACGTAAGTTTCAAGGTAGTAACAAAATAATAATGGGTTATCGCCTAACATAAATGATATATATATTTTTTTGTAAATATGATTTGGTCGCCAAATTTTTTGATAAGCTACAATTTATATGATTTGAAAAAAAAACATTGCTACCAGTAACACCCTTTTCTTGGGGGGTCGTTAAAATTGTGACTTGTTTGAAATCATGATCTCGACAATCAATACCATTGTGGACAATTGACCCTTGAATCGAAAAGTGATGCTTCTAGTAGCACCAATTTAATTTTTGGAGTTAAAAATTGCGACTTAATTGAAACCATTGATTTGAAAATTGGCATAATTACAAATAAAAAAGTTAAAATTGGCTTCCAAGTGGTATTACTTGAAAATTTATTAATCAGTTAATTGTTTTTTTAATTTACATTAAAAAATAAATAAATTGGGAAAAAAATCCATAAACAATTTTTATTTAAAAAAATGAAAAAATAACACCTTTTTAAATAAAAAAGAATAAGACAAATTTAAAAGTAAAACTTTAAAAAATGACAAAAAAAAAATCTAACACCCTTGAAAAAAAGAAAATAAAAAATATATATATTAAAAAAACTCAAAAAACAAACTAAAAAACAATTTTTTTTTAAACACTTATGGCTTTACAGTCCAGCCCCACAGAACATAGTATTTACACTTTTACTCTGTTGGTGAATTCCCACTTTGCAATCTCAAAATGAATCTCTATTACCAGTAGATGCTCGCGCCAATCTTTGTTTGCATTAACAAGCTTAATTTATCATAACTTGTGATCTCTGTTGATATGCTTTTAAACAGACGAAAAAATCTCTTCCACGTGGTCAGAGTAGTGTTTCTGGGTTCTAAAGATTTGGACGCTTTGACGGGTCACTCTAAAATAATTTAAATCATGGTTGATTCTTTACCAATGAACAATTGTATATTAAACTCATAGTATATGTGTGGTCCAATCTACAATTGATCACCCATCCTTGGTTGACTTTCTGATGGACAAATTTGATCTCTTGTCGGACTCATTCAACTCTTAATACTTGTCATTGATCATCATAGGATGGACGATCCATATCTCATTTCAGAATGTTGTGGTTAGAATGGAATTTGAAGTGAGACTCTGAATTGGATTTCTGATGGATGGTGTAGATTGCTCTTCGGAGTTGGTGCAATCATATAATCTCCACCATTGATCCTTTTCCCTAATGAATGATCGTCATAATGCCATGTTCAAATTTGGTTGTGTGACAAGTTTTGATGATGGTCCAATTGAAGGTGGATCTTCCTCGAAAGACCAGTCAAATGAATGATTGAATCTCACTCTCAGAGTATTGCGTTGGATTGATGGCGTGGAAGGAGTTACAAAGGCTCTGAAAAACATACGATCTGTTCCTTTCGGGTTTCGATGGGCGATCAATAAGATCCTTCGATCTAGTGAGACTCCTCTCCCATATCTAATCTCAAACGTCGGTTTCTAAACTTCTTCAATTGTTGGATTTCACATAGTAGGGCTCCAATATCACATTGATCCCTGCAATTTTGATTACCTGCACTCGCATACACAACATATACATATAATTTGATAATCCTGCGAAGAGAGCGTGAATTTCTCAAACACATTCTTTATTCAAACGATGGAAGGAATGAAATTTACAGCAAGAATGCTCGATTCCTTCTTTGTCTCTTAGACTTATGAAACACACACAATCTTACCACACTTACACACACAATTTCTCTCCCCTCTCTGTCCATTACAATCATACTAAAAAATACAATCCCAAGCCCTCGGTAGCTCACAAACTAACAAACGCATAGTCATCCCAACAAAACCTAAAATCTAGAAATTGTTCCTAAATATCAACAATAATCTAAACTATTCGATACACCCTCTAGAAATATCTTAGCTATTACAAAATATTAGGGAAGCAACTCCTTTGGTAAAAAATTTTTGACCCTTAGGTCAATCTCAAAAATTACTGGGAAGATGCTCCTGCACCAGACTCTCGAGGAAGAAAAGAACCATTCATGAGATCTTCAACATTTATACCATACTTGGAAATTTCTACTGATGTCATCCAAGTAACATTCTCCACTGGTTTCTATTACTGGAAACTATCTTTTCATAGGCTACATAAGCATTTATGAAATATGCATCTTCTTTATACATTTCTTTCAGTCCATCAAATCCTAAAGTGCTGAATTGAATCTCTTGCAAACTCAAATTAATCCTACTCAATGCATCAAAAACTTTTTTTTCCTTACCACTGGTATGCTTAATCACAAATGAAAATTTCTATAGAAATTCAACCCACTTAGCATGTATTTGATTCAATTTTGGTTGACTACTTATGAATTGTAATGCATGATTATAGTGTATAGAACAAATTCTTTGGGCATGAGATAATGTTTCCATTTCTTCAGTGCTTGGACAATTGCATAAAATTCCTTATCATAAGAAGAATATTTTTTCTTAGCCTCATTCAAAATTTCACTAAAATATGCAATTGGTCTCTGTTCTTGACTGAATACAACTCCTATTGTAGTTCCGTTAACATCAGTCTCAACTTGGAAAAACTTACCAAAGTGTGGAAAAGATAAAATAGGTTGTTCAATGATCTTCTTCTTCAATAATTTTAAATTCCTATCAGTTGTTTCTATCCATTTAAATGGTTCCTTTCTTTCCTCGATTGTTTGCACAATTGGAGAACATAATTTACTGAAACTTCTTATAAATTTTCTATAAAAACTCACTAAACCATGGAAACTTTTTACCTCAAACACATTTCTTGGAGTAGGCCAATTTACTATTTCTTGCACTTTTCTGGATACATCTTCAAACCATCTTTAGATATCACAAATCCCTAATATATCAACTCATCCTTCATAAAACTACATTTCTTCAAATTGATCAACAACTTATTCTTCTATAAAGTACTCAAAACAATCCTAAGATGTATCAAATGTTCTTCTCTTGTTTGAATGTATATCAAGATATCATCTAAATAAACTATCACAAATTTTCCAATGAATTCTTTCAAAACTTCATTCATCAATCTCATGAAAGTACTTGGAGAATTTGTGAGCCCAAAATGCATCACCAACCATTCATACAATCCACTATTAGTTTTGAAAGCAATCTTCCATTCATCCCCTTCTCTAATCCTTATTTGATTGTACCCACTTTTCAAATCAATTTTTGAAAAATATTTACCACCACTCAAACAATCTAACAAATCATCAATTCTAGGAAATGTAAATCTATACCTTATGGTGATCTTGTTGATTTCTCTTGAATCAATACACATATTCCACCCTCCATATTTCTTTGGGTTGAGTACTATTGGAACAACACATGCACTCAAACTCTCCTTTATAAATCCTTTATCCAAAATCTCTTGCACTTGCTTCTTTATCTCTTCATTTTCCAGTGGTGTCATTCTATATGTTGCTTTGTTAGGAAAACTTGCTCCTGTAATTAATTCAATATGATGGATGATAATCCTTATAGGTGGTAATTCATTTGGTAAATCATCAACTATAATATCAAAAAATTCATCTAACATAGCCTTAAATTCTTCAGAAAAATCATCCAAATTTGTACTTGTAAGTATTACCTTAGGTTTTCCAATTAATGCAAAATGTACCTCTTCTTTCTTGACTTCCTAGAGTATTTCCTTTCCACTCATTAGAAATATTCTAGGACCAAATTCCTCTTTGGATCCTTCATCCTGCAAAGGAAACAATACAAGCTTGTTTCCATCTTTCTCAAGAGAATATGTATTCCTCTTGCCATTGTGAATAAATTTTATGTTGTACTTCCATGGTCTTCCCAAAAAAACATGGTAGGATTCCATGGGAATTATGTCACATAACACCTCATCCTTGTAGCTACCAATTTGAATTTCCAAATTACACTGCTCATTCACCAAAATCTGGTGTCCCTTCTGCAACCAGGACACTTTGTAGGGAGTGGGACGCACGGTCCTCTTTAGTCCCAACTTCTCTACCATATCTATGGAAACCAAATTATCTGTACTACCACTATTTATAACAACTTTGCAACACTTGCCTATTAACTTGCATACAATACTGAATAGACTTTTCCTATGGGATGGTTTCTTAGCTTCCTTCTCTAATTTGATCATAACTCTTTTCAGCAACAATGACTCTCCTACCTCAGGAATTTATTCTTTTGTGATTACATTCACATTCTCTCCCTTGGCTTCTGCAATATGTGCACTTCTTTGACTTGCTTATTTGTTTTTTGGACAATCCCATGACATATGGCATATATTTCCACATATGTAACACCTGATCTCTCCTCCTCCTCTACCTCTACTCATGGATAAAAATCTTATGCTTCTAAAGTCTCCTCCTCTTGATGGTTGGGGTACCTGAGCTTAGGTTTCTCCCTTCATCTTTTGGAGTCTGAAATCTTCCTCTGTGACTGGATTGTCCTTTGCCTCTTGTTGGACCTCTTCCTCTAATTTTCTAGCCAAATTCTTCTCTACCTTCAAAGATTCTTTGTAGGCATAATCAATTTTCTTCAGTAACAAAATTCTAATCTAATATTGTATGTCATACCTCAAACCATTAATGTATCTGCCAATCTTTTCAACATATTCCTCAATATGCCCAACTCTAATTGTCAATATGTAAAACTCTTCTGTGTATTCTTTCACAGTCACACCCTTATGTCTAGGGTCTATCTGAACATGTTCAATTGGTAATCCTTAGGCATGAACTTGATTTTGAACTTAGCAATCATTTTGTCCCAATTCCTTATTTTTCTTTTCGCTTTTATGTTTATGTTTGCTTGTAATTCATCCCACCATAATGTTGCATTCCCTTTCAACCTTGTCATAACATATTTCACCTTTTTCTCTTCATCTACATCCTCATAATCAAAATATTCTTCAAGAGAATTAATCTAATCAATAAATTCTTCAACATTTAAATTACCTTCATACATTGGTACCTCTACGTTTGGTGTGACACCAAACTTTGCAACCACCATGATCAACATTTATTCTATTGTTTCTTCTTCTTCCCTAGAGGTTCTGGTCTCTTCACTTTCACCGATATCTCTTGTATCAGGTTCTCTCTTCATGGAAGTCTCCATGTCTTCCATCCTTGCTTGGATTTGTCTCATCTCCTGTTGAAATTCAACATTTGCAATTGGTATGCCTCAGCCTCTTCTTCTAGGTAACATCTTCTCTTCTCACAAGCACTCTCTAGCGGTATCATTCTCTGATACCAAAATGATGGCATTACAACTCCAAACCCACAGAAAAAAGTATTTACACTTTTACTCTGTTGGTGAGTTCCCACTTCATAGCCTTAGATCAAATCTCTATTTCCAGTAGATGCTTGCGCCGATTTTTTTTTTTTATTAATAGGATTAATTTCTCATAAATTGCAATCTCCATCAATATGATTTTAAATGGATGTAAAACTCTATTTCACGTGGTCATAGTAGTGTTTCGGGGTTCTAAATATTTTGGCGCTCCAATGGGTCACTGCAAAATACTTTAAATTGTGACCGTTGATTCTTTGTCGATGGATGGTTTTTTAGATCTCAATATCAGAGTATATGCATGCAAAAATCTACAATTGATCATCACCGTTGGTTGATGTTTCGATGGACGAATTTGATCTCTTATCATACTCATTCAACTCTTAATCCCCATCATTGATCATCATAGGATGGATGATCCAGATCTCATTTCAGAATGTTGTGGTTAGAATGGAATTCAAACTGAGACTTTGAATTAGATTTCCGATGTATGACACATATATTTCTCTTTGGAGTTGGTTCAATTGTCTAATCTCCACCGTTGATCCTTTTCCCTAATGAATGATTGTAACTCCCTGTCGGAATGATATGTTCAGAGTTGGTTGTGCGACAAGTTCTGATGACGATGGATCTTTCTCAAAAGACCAGTCCAATGAATGGTTGGATCTTTCCCTCGGAGTATTGCGTCAGAGTGCTAGTGGGGAAAATCCCCCTATTACTATACTGGGTCGGAATATAGGCAGAGCACTGAATTCCCTTAAAAGACAGTATTAATCCTAAACTACCCCAAACTATCTGAATAGAAAGATAAAGAGAGAATAAGGAAGATTGGTAAGTGTACTTTAGGCCCTAACGTCCGATGTAGACTTCCTTCAACTTTGTAGCTTCCTAAGCTGCAGGTCTCCTCCCAAAGCTGACCTGCAAGAAAAATTAGACAAACAATGATACAAATATACCATCTTTATTTATCAATGTTGGAATTCAGATATAAACATAGATACATTAATCAATCAAAGATATAAATACGCAAAATATTGGGACAAGAAAACAACTCTTTTATTCAAACTGAAGATTAAAGTATTACAAACTTCTTATCGACAGACACTCTGAGAACCAGGTCCAAGATCCTCTTACTACTACTCCAAGTGCATCATTCCCGTGATATCTCTCACAATGAACTAATATCCTTGGGAAAAGGGAAGGGATTTTATAGGGAGAGAGTTGGAGGGGGAATGTTTAGGCCAAATATTAGAAAGCACTGCAAAGCTTGGGCTAGAAGAGGAAGGGATTTTGGCAGAGTTTCTCTATTCTCTAGCTTGATTATGGAATAGGACCCCAAGACCTCTTTTTATACGAAAAATAGATGGTTATTCGGTTTGGGGACGAGCTACAATGGGTAAAATGGTTGGGAAACCCAAGATAGCCCGTAAACTCCGCCGAATTCCTTGCAATCTTTTTTTGCAAATTTTGGAGGTAAACGAGGGATGTTTAGCATGAAACCTACGTATGTAGGTGGGATGTCTAGTAATAAACATGTGCCTGTACATGGGAAGTAGTGCATCAGGGTGCGTAAATGCTCCAAAAAATGTTTTTTTAAAGGGAGATCCTCAACAACAATTTGGCAAATTGTTCAAGTAGAAAGGCCAATGCCCTGTATGCATAGGTAGGGAATTTTAGGGCTATAAAATAGAGTGGAGGTTTGGTAGCAGTTAGGAAGACTTTGAAAAAAACATGTTCTGTTCCTTTTGGGCTCGGATGGACAATCAATAAGAGCCATTGATATGGTGAGGCTCCTCTCCGAGATTTAATCTTGACTGTCGGTTTCTAAACTTCTTCAATTGTTGGATTTCACATAGTAAGGCTATGATCTCTCATTGATCCCTACAATTTCGATTACCTGCACTCGTATACACAACATATACATAGAATTCGACAATCATATGAAGAGAGCATGAATTTCTCAAACACTAGTCTTTATTCAAATGGAAGGAATGAAATTTATAACAGGAATGCTTGATTCCTTCTCCGTCTCTAGGACTTATGAAACACACACGATATTACCACACTTACACACACAATTTTTATCCCCTCTCTGTCAATTACAAATATATTAAAAAATATAATCATGATCCCTCTGTTAAGCCATAAACTAACAAACTCTAAATCATCCCAACAAAACCCCAAATCTAGAAATTGTTCCTAAATATCAACAATAATCTAAACTATTCAATACACCCTCTAGAAATATCTTAGCTATTACAAAATATTAGGGAAACAACTCCCTTGATAAAAAAATTGTGACCCTTAGGTCAAACTCAAAAATTACTGGGCAGATGCTCCTACATCAAACAATTAAAAATTGAAAAATAAAAAATAAAAATAAAAACTTTGAAAGCTAAAAAAAGGGTTAAAATAAAAAAAATAAAAAAAGCTAAAAAATAAAAACAAAAACAAAAAATATGAATTGGGTTAGGAGGGGAGGGGGGGAGGGGGGTTTGTCAGAATCACTTTTCCCACCCCTTGCACCCACCCAAACCTTATCATCTCTTCCCCCTCCCTCCCTCTCCCCCGTCCCCTTCCCCCTTCCTCCCTCTCTCTACCCCTTCATTGTATAGAGTCAATTAAGTCGTAAATTTAACTCCAAAAATAAAATTGGTGACTACTGGAAGAATAATTTTTTGATTCAAGAGTCAATTTTTCATAATGATATCAATTTTCAAGGCTATGATTTCAAACAAGTCACAATTTTAACTAGCTCCCAATAGAGATTGCTACTAGTAGCACCACTTTTTGATTAAGGGGTTGATTTTGGTGTTTTTTACCAAAAAATATGTTTTTTTTAGGCTAGAGTTTTTGTTTTGAGGTCATAGTTCTCATTAATTTGGTAACTATGTTTATAGTGTTATCATAAAAATATTTACAAAATAAATATTGCTTGGTATACAACATCTATTGGTCCGCCTCAACTCACAACTTGTAGTGTCTTAGTTGGGAAATGTCTACATGCCCATGATCCCATGCTTCTTCAAAATTTTGTAAAAGTGAGACTCCTAGAACACCATTTTGAACTCATCACATGTGTTCATGTTATAAGTAAGTTTAATGAACTTACCAATTCATTAGAAAACACATTTTACATTGGAATTTGTCACATTAATAATCATAAAGCATGCATGCACATATTAACGAAAAAATTGCATATACAAATATAGCCAAAAGCATATATATATATATATATAGAGAGAGAGAGAGAGAGAGAGAGAGAGAGAG
>JZKD02S0800102.1:0-14561 GCA_000966675.3 Picea glauca
AGGATGTGATCAACATGAAGACACGAAAAATGTATTTTGAATAAGATGAGTATAGAGTGATTGCACCATTGGATCCCTCAGAAGGAGAAAGGTTTGTAGATGTGACATGTTTGGACTTGGAAGAAATAAATCAATTGTATAGTACTACCATGAGAGAAGAATACTATGTCAACCCAACTGTAGATCAGGTACTCAACTGGAGAAGCATTACATCATGTTCCTTAGACTCAGATATAGGTCTGAAAAACTGGCAGATGAGACTACATGAAGTCTCCACAAGGAGGTGCACAAGAATAGAATGCACAGTAAGGTGGGTCAGTACAAAGGTAAGGGAACCTTCCACTTTTCATGGTTTGAATGACTTAGAATAATTATTGAAAAATTATGAGGAAACGTTTTGGAAAATAAACGTTTGTTATCCCCGGATATTGCACTCAAGGAAACATCTGCAAGATGGTGGGGCACGCACAAGGAAATAATTCAAGATTGGTATCAATGTGAAAGGTTATTGCATGTTGGGCCCTTTGTCTTTGATAAAGAAGTGCGCAAAGTCTTGACTAAGCACGAGTTGCACAAAATCCATCAGAGGCTAGGAGAAAGAGCAATAGAAAGTAGTTGCGAAAGTCAGCGTAACACCAACAAAGCAACAAATGGTTGCAACAGAACAAGAAAGCATGCAAATTGAGAAGGAAGACACAACCTAGCTATATATATATAGGACCGAACAAAAATGTAAAAGGTTGTTGTTCATTTGTTCATTGGTTCATTTGCTCACCAGAGGTTCATTAGTTTATAAGCCAGTAACTAGGTTGAGTTGAGTCAGGTTGGTTAGAGTTGCCCTGATTTTTAGATTAGCTGTTGATAATAGTTGTAAGTCGGGAAAGGATAGGTATGAGTCTGTAATGAATCATAACTATCAAATACAGAATTAGAGCTTTGTGGCATGAGTCCAAAGCCAAGAGTCTGTATTGATCTTTTCTATGTAATTTCGAGTCTGTAATAAGAGAAAGATCCAAAAAGGCAATATGAAGCAGGACCAAATTTCAAATATGTTGTGTCTTTATATGCTTACTTGTGCACTACAATATTTCTTTATGGTTTATAAGTTCTATTTGATGGTTCACTGTTTAAATCATTGCTCGTAATGTAAGTAGGTTGGATTCTTGCACTTATATGTTTCAGATCTGTTAATGTCTCTTACAAAAGAACAAGAATGAGTTATGACTGCTCTATGGATCCCCTTTAGTCTTCTCCCTACCCTTCCCTATCTATTTGTCTTAGCAGTGCTTCGGGTGAGACTTATTCTCTTTGGAGGAGATGAAAATGCCAACGCTCTATACTACACGGTGCCTTTTGTTGGTAACCTGAGAAGGACCCTAGTCTGATCAAATTCATGCCAACACTACACATTAGATTTGGCGCAGAACAGAGGAGCAACACATTGAAAAAATATGATGAACGAGGAAGGCCAACTAAGCACATAGAGAAATGCATAACATAATGGAGGTTGACACCACCATATGAATTACCTCATTACTTTATTCATACAATGGAAGGGATACCAAGGAACTGGTACATAGATTAGGAACTGTGTAGAGGAACTACATAATGGAAAATATTACAAAATAATTGTGTGGTAACTTTATCATTTGAGCATGAGAACTGCAATATTGATTCATCCCTAAATTTGATACAGGGAATGATATTTTTTGAGGAAATCGAGGTGGAAATTATAACATAATATCAATAGAAGAACATACAGACAATCAAAGGCTTACTCTCATGTTATCATGTCGCAGAGGAAGCACTAGATGAAGTTGATACACGTAACATTAAGATAACAAAAATTAAAGGTAAGAGAGAGGTGGAAGGTCCATCTCTAGAGTCAGAGGATTTTTCTGTACCAATTAAGGTCAAGAAATTCAACATTGGGACACAAGAAAACCCTAAAATGGAAAGCATTGGATACTACTGGGATGAGCAGACACTAGAGCAGATAAAAAAATTACTGCATGAATAAAGTGACCTATTTCCAACAACATTTACAGAGATGAAAGGTGTAGAAAGTGAACTGGGTGAGATGAAGATACCCATAAAACTAGATGATAGAGTTGTTAGATAGAGACCTTACAGGTTGAATCCATTGTATAAGAAAAACGAGAAATAAGAACTTGACCAAATGCTAGAATTTGGGATCATAGAACTAATGGAAGAATTTGAACGGATCAGTCCCATGGTAGTCCAAGAAAAGAAACAAAGGGGAATACGAATTTGTGTAGATTTGAGGAAATTGAATGATGCTTTCTTACATGATCCTTTCCCTACCCCTTTTACAAATGAGGTCTTAGAGAATGTCAGAGGCCAGGAAGCATATTGATTCACAGATGGATTATCAGGTTATCATCAGATCAAAATAGCTCCAGAGGATAGGCATAATACTACATTTCCTACAGAATGGGGATCATATCAGTATACAATTATTCCCTTTGGATTGAAGAATGCACCAGCTATATTTTCAAGGGTGGTCATCTCTACATTTAAATATTTCATACATAAATTTTTAGAAGTATATCTCGATGACTGGACTGTGTTTAGTATTTTGAAAGATCATGTAGAAGTATTAAGACTCATGTTGGATAGGTGTAGGCAATGTCAAATTTCATTAAACATAAATAAATGTATTTTTAGCACACATTTTGGGATACTGTTAGGACATGTGGTATGAAGACAAGGGTTACTAGTTGACCCTTCTAAGATTGTTGTAATTGTGAACTTACCACCACCGAAGTCAGTGTGCCAGTTAAGAGCCACACTTGGACATACATGGTACTACATGAAGTTTATCAAGGGGTATGCACAAATTATCCTGCCAATGGAAAATATGTTGAATAAGGACACCGAATTTTAGTGGAATGAGGATTGTCAGCAGGGATTGGATAATTTAAAGGAAAAAATGGTGAAAATACCTATTTTAGTGTTTCCATATTGGGAAAATACATTTCATGTGCATGTAGATGCATAAACAATAGCACTTGGAGAAATTTTGGCACAACCAGGAGTAGGTGACTTAGATCATCCTATATCTCTTGCGAGTAGGAAGTTATTTGAATCAGAGTAGAATCGCAACACAAAGAAAAGAGAAGGCCCAACCATGGTGTATGAACTACAAAAATTCAAACATTTCTTATTAGGAAAGAACTTTAAAATTTTCACATATAATTCTACCGTCAAATATCTAGTCAATGAGCTAGTGTTGAGGGAGAGGATCTATAGATGGATATTATTGTTCTAGGAATTTGATTTTTAAGTAATAGTTAAACCAGGGAAGAATGCAGGACTGAATCACTTATCAAGGAAAACCAATGGAGAAGAACCTACAAACTTAGAAGACAACTTCCCTGTTGCACAATTATTTTCAGTACAGATGATCAGTACTTTGCTAATATCATTAAATTATTGAGGACATGAGTTGCACCAAAGGATTTTAGTACCGTGTAGAAGAAAAAACTGGTAGTTAGATATGTAGACTATCAAATAATTGCAGGTCATTTCTACAAACTAGGCACATATAACATTTTGAGAATGTGTGTGATGGAACATGAACGACCCATGGTTCTAGCATAATCTCATGAAGGTATATATGGATGACACTATGCAAGAAAGGATACCACGTAGAAGGTATTTCACACAGGTTTATGGTGGCCAACAGATCATAAGGATGCAAAATAATATTTCTAGAACTGTGATGTCTATCAGAGACTTGGAAAACTCAATAGGAGGGATGAGATTCCCCTAATACCCTAAGTAACTCTTTAGGTATTTGAAAATTGGGAAACAGATTTTTTCAGACCTATTAATCCACCAGTAAGAAGTTCAGAAGCAAGATACATCATTACTATGACATAATATTTAACCATATGGGCATAATAAACACCATTCAAGGATTGCAGCGCAAAGACAACAACACACTTCTTATTTGAACAAGTGATTACAAGATTTGGATGCCCCAGGATTTTGATGAGTGACCAAGGAACCCATTTTATTAATACTACCATCCAAGCTATGACTGAGGAATTTGAAGTCTATCACGAGAAGAGTACACCATATCATCCTTAGGAAAATGTGATAGTAGAAAATTTCAAAAAGATCTTGGAGAATGCCCTGACAAAGATTTGTAATGTGAACAGAGATGATTGGGATTTAAAAATACCAGTATTATTATGGGCATACAAGACTACATGAAAGAAGTTGATAGGAATGACACCATTTAGATTGGTGTATGGACAAGAAGTAGTGGTTCCAATGGAATTTTTTGTACCCAGTTTGCACGTTGCAACAATTACAAATATATCAGAAAGAGGCACAGTACTAGAAAGGTTAAATCAACTGATGGAACTGGACGAAGACAGGATTCTGGAAGGATTCTACCAAGAGGTGCAAAAAGAAAGGGACAAATCCTAGCATGACTGACACATAAGGAAGAAGATATTTAAGGAGGGAGACCTAGTTCTCCTCTATGATAAAAAAATTTTGCAACATCCTGGTAAGTTCTGAATGCATTGGCTAGGGCCCTATGAAGTGAAGAATGTCACAAATGGAGGATTTTTGTAGCTAAAGGACTTGACTGGAACAAAAATACAAGGAATGGTGAATAATAGTTGATTGAAACTGTACAGGGACAGTTGGCCTACTAACTCTCAGTAGTTGTAGCATAGTAAGGAAGCCACATGTATAGTGTACTATAATAGAAATTAGGAAAGAAAACTTATGAAAAGACATAAAAAGTAGAAAAATAAGGAAAAGGAAGATAAAAAAAGAAAAATGAAGAAAAATCCAAAAATAAGTACTTAGGAGGAAGAAGTGATTCATGAATGATATCACACAACAATTGGTGTGAAAAAATTTCAAAGACTGTGCGCAAGAAAATTGAACACTGCACAAATGCATGGAAAAAGTGAAAAATATGACAGAACATTAATTGACCGAGTCTATAAAGAGGGAAAAGCATGAGAAATTTTAAAAATTAGTGATTTTTAAGCAAAGAGAGAGATGAAGAGTGAAACCTAGGTGAAATTGTGTGAAGAAGAGATCAATTGACCACTATGTATCCAACATGACACCTTCAAAGGTTGGTGCCCCAGGAAGATATACTAGGGTTACTCGATAGGCCAAAATAAGGAAAGAACGAATAATAGAGTCTGAGAATGTGATCTAATTGGAATACATCACAACCTCGATGACAAAGTCACTCATATTGACGAAGGTAGAGGAGGAAACCTCGATGAATACACAAGGATAAATGGGTTATATCTATGAAAACCCAAATGGAAGCACAAACCCTATCCTGGAAACACTTATCAAACTTGAAGGAATGAAGGGGCAACAACATGGTCATGTCGCATAGGAGGTGTTGGTCGAGGACATTAAAAACTAGATAAAGACCAAAGGAGAGGAATAAGACATGACATAAACAACGGTAGAAGGCCACCCAACATTCATGTAGAAAATAAAGGCGCAGGACGTCGTAGAGATCACACTCCCATACTTTCCAAACATCATGGTCACCGTGGAGGATATGCTCAGGAAAGTGCCAAAGCTGAGATACTCTAACCATGATGTTCGAAACATGGATAAGTTTATATAACTATCAGAGGAAAATTATTTGGCAGACATGGGGGATATCAGACCCCTCAAAATAACCATCTTGGAGACCGTGCAATGGATAAAAGGGCTCTACAATTTCAGTATCATGAAGCTCCTAGACATACCGCACTTAGGGAGCGGTAAGAATGTGGAACTATGTGTCAAGAATTTATTATCTAGGGTACATGGCGGTATTTTGTGGATGGATAGGCTAGTCCCCATTGATGTAGTGTTTTTTTCCAAGATTACAGGGTTTCCCACTATTGGCACACAACCTGAAGAGTACCTGGAAAATAAAGTGCATGAAAAGGAAATTGCTAAGATAGTAAAAGTGCAGTTTGGAAACAACATGGGGAACATGGGTATCGTCATCAAACATATCAACGATGCCATGAAGAGGTTCTCCAGAAAGCTAATGGATTGAAAATTGTTGAGGAAGTGTAGGAAATAAGAGGCCCCAACATGAATCATAACAGTAGTTGTGGATTGTGAAAAAGGGGTAATGTTTAGCTGTGCACCGTATCTGTTAAACCAATTTTTGATTAACTATTGGGATGCATAGGACAATGGCACTGAGTTCCATTATTCCTAGCTTCTCATTCTCATCACTTTGGTATATTGGCAGGAACCAAAGTTCTCTTCTTTTCTAGACAGGAAGGGGAAGTGCTACACAACAAGATAAGAAACCCTCTAGCAAGCCAATGATACTAAGAATCAACAAGAAAATAGTGCAGTGTTTTCCATGGTTCTATAAGAGATACAACAAAGAATGAAAAATGTATGGAGGAGTTTTGTTGAGGTGGTCTAGGAGAACGAATGGATTTCCATGTTTAAGGCATCCAAACATCACATGTGGATCCATGAAACAACATACTTGAAGAAAAAATGGATGGAAAAGAAGTACTACGTATCAAGGGAAGAGGTCGACTAGATTATCAAAGACTGGCCCACATAGTGGAAGGTGCCAACAACAAAGAAAGAAAAGAAATCAAGGAGAAATTAGAGGAAGGCACATCGAAAAATAAAATTAGTCCAACTGACAACACTAGAAAGGTTGTAGAGAACTCTCAAGTGTCAGGAAGCAAAACAACAATGAAAAATCCCAGGAAGAAAGAAACAGTGTCAAGGGAGGAAGTACAAGGCGATGAAAAGAATGGAGAATCATCTCAACCGGAAGAGGAGGACGCACATAATAATAATACTAGGGCAAAACCCTCACAGGTGAAGAGAAATGATACACAGGAGGAGGAAACCCAAAAGAAAATGAAATACCAGAAGAATAATCTAGTAATCACAATTACAGAGGATGATGCCGAGCTAGTGGCAGAAAAAGTCCAGGACATGGGAGAAGATGTCGTCTGCACAACAGAGGTGCAAATACAAGAGACCATTGATAAATTTGTGGAAGTCCATGATACTCTATAAAGGATTGAAATTCCTACAACATAGCAAACAAAGAAGACACAACAAGAACCTGCACAAAGGGAATAGGACAAAAACATTATGATAGTGGTGCAGGGAAGTGACACCTTGAATGTCACACAACATATGATGCAAGTTGATGAGGAGACAACACAGAAAAAAGTTGGGGAAATAGACCAAATTCAGTTGGTTATGGAACAAATACCTAAAAAGATGCTATACGAACTACAAGCAAGTGTGATGTAATAAGTCTAATCCAGAGCTCACACAAATGCCACCAACTTGGAAGTTGGCAGGGACGTTGTAGAGGTGTTACAAATTACCTGTGACTAGTTGACTATGGATAAGCAGGAGGAGAATAAATGCAC
This sequence comes from Picea glauca, assembly GCA_000966675.3. Taxonomy (NCBI): domain Eukaryota; kingdom Viridiplantae; phylum Streptophyta; class Pinopsida; order Pinales; family Pinaceae; genus Picea; species Picea glauca. The sequence continues at coordinate 7,434 of JZKD02S0800102.1, forward strand.
AAACAAGTTAGATAAGGGACTGAAAACAGTTTATAACAACATCCTAGACTATGAGAAGGAGCCAAAAGACACATAGGAAGGAAATTTTCAGAGAATTGTGCAGCTCATGGAGAGATACCAACAAGAGATCACAGATCTCATGGAGAAATTGACTCCCACTACACCTCCCAAAGTCAGAGAGCAAAGAGAATAGGAGGATACTGCACACATCGACAATATTGCTTAGGATGCTAAGGTCATGGAAGAATTCTATGATAAGACTGCTCAACTATGGACCAATGGAAGAAGATGAGAAAATAAAACAAGTGGACTAGAAGCAGGTGAAGATAATGANAGGATGTGATCAACATGAAGACACGAAAAATGTATTTTGAATAAGATGAGTATAGAGTGATTGCACCATTGGATCCCTCAGAAGGAGAAAGGTTTGTAGATGTGACATGTTTGGACTTGGAAGAAATAAATCAATTGTATAGTACTACCATGAGAGAAGAATACTATGTCAACCCAACTGTAGATCAGGTACTCAACTGGAGAAGCATTACATCATGTTCCTTAGACTCAGATATAGGTCTGAAAAACTGGCAGATGAGACTACATGAAGTCTCCACAAGGAGGTGCACAAGAATAGAATGCACAGTAAGGTGGGTCAGTACAAAGGTAAGGGAACCTTCCACTTTTCATGGTTTGAATGACTTAGAATAATTATTGAAAAATTATGAGGAAACGTTTTGGAAAATAAACGTTTGTTATCCCCGGATATTGCACTCAAGGAAACATCTGCAAGATGGTGGGGCACGCACAAGGAAATAATTCAAGATTGGTATCAATGTGAAAGGTTATTGCATGTTGGGCCCTTTGTCTTTGATAAAGAAGTGCGCAAAGTCTTGACTAAGCACGAGTTGCACAAAATCCATCAGAGGCTAGGAGAAAGAGCAATAGAAAGTAGTTGCGAAAGTCAGCGTAACACCAACAAAGCAACAAATGGTTGCAACAGAACAAGAAAGCATGCAAATTGAGAAGGAAGACACAACCTAGCTATATATATATAGGACCGAACAAAAATGTAAAAGGTTGTTGTTCATTTGTTCATTGGTTCATTTGCTCACCAGAGGTTCATTAGTTTATAAGCCAGTAACTAGGTTGAGTTGAGTCAGGTTGGTTAGAGTTGCCCTGATTTTTAGATTAGCTGTTGATAATAGTTGTAAGTCGGGAAAGGATAGGTATGAGTCTGTAATGAATCATAACTATCAAATACAGAATTAGAGCTTTGTGGCATGAGTCCAAAGCCAAGAGTCTGTATTGATCTTTTCTATGTAATTTCGAGTCTGTAATAAGAGAAAGATCCAAAAAGGCAATATGAAGCAGGACCAAATTTCAAATATGTTGTGTCTTTATATGCTTACTTGTGCACTACAATATTTCTTTATGGTTTATAAGTTCTATTTGATGGTTCACTGTTTAAATCATTGCTCGTAATGTAAGTAGGTTGGATTCTTGCACTTATATGTTTCAGATCTGTTAATGTCTCTTACAAAAGAACAAGAATGAGTTATGACTGCTCTATGGATCCCCTTTAGTCTTCTCCCTACCCTTCCCTATCTATTTGTCTTAGCAGTGCTTCGGGTGAGACTTATTCTCTTTGGAGGAGATGAAAATGCCAACGCTCTATACTACACGGTGCCTTTTGTTGGTAACCTGAGAAGGACCCTAGTCTGATCAAATTCATGCCAACACTACACATTAGATTTGGCGCAGAACAGAGGAGCAACACATTGAAAAAATATGATGAACGAGGAAGGCCAACTAAGCACATAGAGAAATGCATAACATAATGGAGGTTGACACCACCATATGAATTACCTCATTACTTTATTCATACAATGGAAGGGATACCAAGGAACTGGTACATAGATTAGGAACTGTGTAGAGGAACTACATAATGGAAAATATTACAAAATAATTGTGTGGTAACTTTATCATTTGAGCATGAGAACTGCAATATTGATTCATCCCTAAATTTGATACAGGGAATGATATTTTTTGAGGAAATCGAGGTGGAAATTATAACATAATATCAATAGAAGAACATACAGACAATCAAAGGCTTACTCTCATGTTATCATGTCGCAGAGGAAGCACTAGATGAAGTTGATACACGTAACATTAAGATAACAAAAATTAAAGGTAAGAGAGAGGTGGAAGGTCCATCTCTAGAGTCAGAGGATTTTTCTGTACCAATTAAGGTCAAGAAATTCAACATTGGGACACAAGAAAACCCTAAAATGGAAAGCATTGGATACTACTGGGATGAGCAGACACTAGAGCAGATAAAAAAATTACTGCATGAATAAAGTGACCTATTTCCAACAACATTTACAGAGATGAAAGGTGTAGAAAGTGAACTGGGTGAGATGAAGATACCCATAAAACTAGATGATAGAGTTGTTAGATAGAGACCTTACAGGTTGAATCCATTGTATAAGAAAAACGAGAAATAAGAACTTGACCAAATGCTAGAATTTGGGATCATAGAACTAATGGAAGAATTTGAACGGATCAGTCCCATGGTAGTCCAAGAAAAGAAACAAAGGGGAATACGAATTTGTGTAGATTTGAGGAAATTGAATGATGCTTTCTTACATGATCCTTTCCCTACCCCTTTTACAAATGAGGTCTTAGAGAATGTCAGAGGCCAGGAAGCATATTGATTCACAGATGGATTATCAGGTTATCATCAGATCAAAATAGCTCCAGAGGATAGGCATAATACTACATTTCCTACAGAATGGGGATCATATCAGTATACAATTATTCCCTTTGGATTGAAGAATGCACCAGCTATATTTTCAAGGGTGGTCATCTCTACATTTAAATATTTCATACATAAATTTTTAGAAGTATATCTCGATGACTGGACTGTGTTTAGTATTTTGAAAGATCATGTAGAAGTATTAAGACTCATGTTGGATAGGTGTAGGCAATGTCAAATTTCATTAAACATAAATAAATGTATTTTTAGCACACATTTTGGGATACTGTTAGGACATGTGGTATGAAGACAAGGGTTACTAGTTGACCCTTCTAAGATTGTTGTAATTGTGAACTTACCACCACCGAAGTCAGTGTGCCAGTTAAGAGCCACACTTGGACATACATGGTACTACATGAAGTTTATCAAGGGGTATGCACAAATTATCCTGCCAATGGAAAATATGTTGAATAAGGACACCGAATTTTAGTGGAATGAGGATTGTCAGCAGGGATTGGATAATTTAAAGGAAAAAATGGTGAAAATACCTATTTTAGTGTTTCCATATTGGGAAAATACATTTCATGTGCATGTAGATGCATAAACAATAGCACTTGGAGAAATTTTGGCACAACCAGGAGTAGGTGACTTAGATCATCCTATATCTCTTGCGAGTAGGAAGTTATTTGAATCAGAGTAGAATCGCAACACAAAGAAAAGAGAAGGCCCAACCATGGTGTATGAACTACAAAAATTCAAACATTTCTTATTAGGAAAGAACTTTAAAATTTTCACATATAATTCTACCGTCAAATATCTAGTCAATGAGCTAGTGTTGAGGGAGAGGATCTATAGATGGATATTATTGTTCTAGGAATTTGATTTTTAAGTAATAGTTAAACCAGGGAAGAATGCAGGACTGAATCACTTATCAAGGAAAACCAATGGAGAAGAACCTACAAACTTAGAAGACAACTTCCCTGTTGCACAATTATTTTCAGTACAGATGATCAGTACTTTGCTAATATCATTAAATTATTGAGGACATGAGTTGCACCAAAGGATTTTAGTACCGTGTAGAAGAAAAAACTGGTAGTTAGATATGTAGACTATCAAATAATTGCAGGTCATTTCTACAAACTAGGCACATATAACATTTTGAGAATGTGTGTGATGGAACATGAACGACCCATGGTTCTAGCATAATCTCATGAAGGTATATATGGATGACACTATGCAAGAAAGGATACCACGTAGAAGGTATTTCACACAGGTTTATGGTGGCCAACAGATCATAAGGATGCAAAATAATATTTCTAGAACTGTGATGTCTATCAGAGACTTGGAAAACTCAATAGGAGGGATGAGATTCCCCTAATACCCTAAGTAACTCTTTAGGTATTTGAAAATTGGGAAACAGATTTTTTCAGACCTATTAATCCACCAGTAAGAAGTTCAGAAGCAAGATACATCATTACTATGACATAATATTTAACCATATGGGCATAATAAACACCATTCAAGGATTGCAGCGCAAAGACAACAACACACTTCTTATTTGAACAAGTGATTACAAGATTTGGATGCCCCAGGATTTTGATGAGTGACCAAGGAACCCATTTTATTAATACTACCATCCAAGCTATGACTGAGGAATTTGAAGTCTATCACGAGAAGAGTACACCATATCATCCTTAGGAAAATGTGATAGTAGAAAATTTCAAAAAGATCTTGGAGAATGCCCTGACAAAGATTTGTAATGTGAACAGAGATGATTGGGATTTAAAAATACCAGTATTATTATGGGCATACAAGACTACATGAAAGAAGTTGATAGGAATGACACCATTTAGATTGGTGTATGGACAAGAAGTAGTGGTTCCAATGGAATTTTTTGTACCCAGTTTGCACGTTGCAACAATTACAAATATATCAGAAAGAGGCACAGTACTAGAAAGGTTAAATCAACTGATGGAACTGGACGAAGACAGGATTCTGGAAGGATTCTACCAAGAGGTGCAAAAAGAAAGGGACAAATCCTAGCATGACTGACACATAAGGAAGAAGATATTTAAGGAGGGAGACCTAGTTCTCCTCTATGATAAAAAAATTTTGCAACATCCTGGTAAGTTCTGAATGCATTGGCTAGGGCCCTATGAAGTGAAGAATGTCACAAATGGAGGATTTTTGTAGCTAAAGGACTTGACTGGAACAAAAATACAAGGAATGGTGAATAATAGTTGATTGAAACTGTACAGGGACAGTTGGCCTACTAACTCTCAGTAGTTGTAGCATAGTAAGGAAGCCACATGTATAGTGTACTATAATAGAAATTAGGAAAGAAAACTTATGAAAAGACATAAAAAGTAGAAAAATAAGGAAAAGGAAGATAAAAAAAGAAAAATGAAGAAAAATCCAAAAATAAGTACTTAGGAGGAAGAAGTGATTCATGAATGATATCACACAACAATTGGTGTGAAAAAATTTCAAAGACTGTGCGCAAGAAAATTGAACACTGCACAAATGCATGGAAAAAGTGAAAAATATGACAGAACATTAATTGACCGAGTCTATAAAGAGGGAAAAGCATGAGAAATTTTAAAAATTAGTGATTTTTAAGCAAAGAGAGAGATGAAGAGTGAAACCTAGGTGAAATTGTGTGAAGAAGAGATCAATTGACCACTATGTATCCAACATGACACCTTCAAAGGTTGGTGCCCCAGGAAGATATACTAGGGTTACTCGATAGGCCAAAATAAGGAAAGAACGAATAATAGAGTCTGAGAATGTGATCTAATTGGAATACATCACAACCTCGATGACAAAGTCACTCATATTGACGAAGGTAGAGGAGGAAACCTCGATGAATACACAAGGATAAATGGGTTATATCTATGAAAACCCAAATGGAAGCACAAACCCTATCCTGGAAACACTTATCAAACTTGAAGGAATGAAGGGGCAACAACATGGTCATGTCGCATAGGAGGTGTTGGTCGAGGACATTAAAAACTAGATAAAGACCAAAGGAGAGGAATAAGACATGACATAAACAACGGTAGAAGGCCACCCAACATTCATGTAGAAAATAAAGGCGCAGGACGTCGTAGAGATCACACTCCCATACTTTCCAAACATCATGGTCACCGTGGAGGATATGCTCAGGAAAGTGCCAAAGCTGAGATACTCTAACCATGATGTTCGAAACATGGATAAGTTTATATAACTATCAGAGGAAAATTATTTGGCAGACATGGGGGATATCAGACCCCTCAAAATAACCATCTTGGAGACCGTGCAATGGATAAAAGGGCTCTACAATTTCAGTATCATGAAGCTCCTAGACATACCGCACTTAGGGAGCGGTAAGAATGTGGAACTATGTGTCAAGAATTTATTATCTAGGGTACATGGCGGTATTTTGTGGATGGATAGGCTAGTCCCCATTGATGTAGTGTTTTTTTCCAAGATTACAGGGTTTCCCACTATTGGCACACAACCTGAAGAGTACCTGGAAAATAAAGTGCATGAAAAGGAAATTGCTAAGATAGTAAAAGTGCAGTTTGGAAACAACATGGGGAACATGGGTATCGTCATCAAACATATCAACGATGCCATGAAGAGGTTCTCCAGAAAGCTAATGGATTGAAAATTGTTGAGGAAGTGTAGGAAATAAGAGGCCCCAACATGAATCATAACAGTAGTTGTGGATTGTGAAAAAGGGGTAATGTTTAGCTGTGCACCGTATCTGTTAAACCAATTTTTGATTGACTATTGGGATGCATAGGACAATGGCACTGAGTTCCATTATTCCTAGCTCCTCTTTCTCATCACTTTGGTATACTGGCAGGAACCAAAGTTCTCTTCTTTTCTAGACAGGAAGGGGAAGTGCTACACAACAAGATAAGAAACCCTCTAGCAAGCCAATGATACTAAGAATCAACAAGAAAATAGTGCATTGTTTTCCATGGTTCTATAAGAGATACAACAAAGAATGAAAAATGTATGGAGGAGTTTTGTTGAGGTGGTCTAGGAGAACGAATGGATTTCTAGGTTTAAGGCATCCAGACATCACATGTGGATCCATGAAACAACACACTTGAAGAAAAAATGGCTGGAAAAGAAGTACTACGTATCAAGGGAAGAGGTCGACTAGATTATCAAAGACTGGCCCACATAGTGGAAGGTGCCAACAACAAAGAAAGAAAAGAAATCAAGGAGAAAGTAGAGGAAGGCACATCGAAAAATAAAATTAGTCCAACTGAAAACACCAGAAAGGTTGTAGAGAACACTCAAGTGTCAGGAAGCAGCACAACAACGAAAAATCCCAGGAAGAAAGAAACAGTGTCAAGGGAGGAAGTACAAGGCGATGAAAA
>JZKD02S0800113.1:3592-14561 GCA_000966675.3 Picea glauca
TATATATATATATATATATATTAGAGCCCAAAGGGTTATCTCAAATGGCTGTCATCAATGTTACTAGGAATTTGGCTAGTTCCAAGCTTGTAGGTCCATGGTTTGAATCTCCTTCGGTTAGGCACACCAATTTACATTGTCAAACTTACTAGGAATGTCATACATGAATGCGGAGAGCCATCCCTTGGATTTCCCAATGAGATTTTACTTGGAAACAAACACATACAAGCATGGTTGCAGTAGGAAAAAAACAAACAGAGTTAAAATCCATCACTCTAAAGAATAACACATCATGTAATGTTATGTCTACATGATTGAGTAAAGTATAAGCAACTATAAATTGTTTATATCTTGGTTTTAAAAATATGTACCAAGGATTAATAAAACAAATTTAGAGGATTGAGTAGAGTAGAAGTAGCTATAAATTGTTTATATCTTAGTTTTAAAAATATTTACCAAGAATTAATAAAACAAGTTCAAATGTATGATATGAGGAGAAAATACCTTTAGTCACAATGCTTAAAAAAATTAAGGAAGGAAAAAAAATACAAAAAACATAAACTAAAGTTGATGTCCCTAAAAGTTGATGTCGCTAAAGTATAAGCATTTATTTGCTTATATGTAAAATAAAAGTAGCATCTAGAGGAGAATCTCATAAAAATAAATGCCCAACTAAAATACTCACTTAGTAACTCATTAGATTTTGATAGATTATCTAMAAACTGGATATCASAGAAACTCCAAGAATGGATAAATTTGTACCWTTTAGTTCAATGTAACAATGACATGATGTAGGAGGAAGTTATAGGGACTTACCACCCAATTTAAAGAAATATTAATGTATTGGTTAGCTAAAATTCCATTTTTAACTACTATAACMAGTGAAATTCCCCYTTCAGTRGGCACATARCCATTATCAAAATACCAAATTATAGATATAGACTTCTTGAAGGCTCCTATAGTAATTGTTTTTGGCCTTTGAAAACAAATTACAAATGGAAATGACCTTAGAATGCTTATGGGAATGGAGCTAGTAGGTTTGAAAGGTTTAATGAATTTGTTTTTTATTATGAAAAATTGGTATACATAAGTGGGCATTTAGAAGGCAAAGCTATCAAACAAAAATTAATAAGAAGAATGCCTACACCTATTGCAGAAAAGGTCTATGTTATGATTGTGAATAAAAGATTTGAAATAGAATAACTAACTCTAGCAGATGTTGTTGAATTAATTAGAATTTGTATCGAAGATTTTTGCATGGATAAAAAATCTATGAAAAAGGTAATTAAAAAACAAAATTGATCTTCAAGATTGTCACTGTTTGTCATGCGTCTAACCATATGGGAAACTAGATACAAAGAAAATATCTTATCATGATAATAAAATATATTGGTTGAAAAAACCTTTGACCAATATAATAAACCTTCAAAGAACAAGAACTGTTGGAAGAAGAGATCTTAACACAAAAAATAAATTTAGCAAACAAAATCAAACATGTGAAAAGATTTGCCATCTATCACAAACCTGGACACTTTGCAGAATATTGTCCTAAAAAAAATCCCAAGGTTAATCCAATGTATATAGATGAAAATTTTGGAGAAACATGGGATTATATTAATTAAGACTTTCACCCAAATGAGGAAATATATGAATTATAATTTGAAGATGAGTATGAAGAGGAAATCAAAATGTGAATAGGAAAAACTAAAAAGAAGAAATGATATGAGAGTTTAGAATCAAAACCCAACAAAAACCAGTGCTTCAAAACAAAACCCAACAAAAACCAATGCTTCAAAACAAAACCAAAGAGCTTGACCAATGGCTAAAAACAAAAGTAGTCCAACCAAAATATGAAAATTAGTTTGAAGATCAAAGTGTGAAGGAACCCTTAAAGTGGTATTAGAAACAAAAGATGAATACATCCCAAAGAATATACAACCAATGTTTCAACCTAGTAATGGGATTTATGTCACAAGAGAATTTCCTTACAAGAATGGAAGCAAAAACACAACCATATTTTTTTATGATATTGTATGTACTTATAATATAATGATCCAGGGGCCCTAGTCCCCTCACAATATAAAACTAAGTTACCAACTAAAATAAGTATTGTTGGTTTTGCGGACCAAAAGCATAGTTGTTCCTATACCCATGAGATATGGGAGTGGGGGGATTAATAGAGAAAACATAATATAATATTGTGTTTCCTCTATGAATCCTTGCACCCCCACCCCCTCATATATGAGGGCGGGGGTAGGAGGAATATTAGAGATAACTTAATAGTCTGGGGGTGGGGGGAATATTAGATAAAACCTATTAAGTTGTCTCTAATATTCCCCCCACCGCCACGCCCACCCCCATCCCCACCCTCACCCTCATATATAAGGGTGGGGGTGGGGAGAATATTAGAGACAACTTAATAGGTTTTCTCTAATATTCCGCCCACCCCCACCATATTATAAGGGTGGGGGTGGGGGTATGGGGAATATTAGAGAAAACTTATTAAGTAATAAAGATAAGATCACACACTTATACCATACCATTATTAGTCTCCATCTCTATCACATAGTGATCCATTCTTATATAAAAATTCAATTGTAATAATCGTTCCTTAGACAACAATAATATTTCCATAATGCTCATAAGGGAGTAGGGGATTTTTGATTTTGTCTTCTGAACTACTACTTATAATTTAAAGTACAAGGATATTTTCAAATATTTTTTCTATTAGGATATTTAGACACTTAGGAGTTAGTTAAGATCAACTTGGTCTAATGTGTCGTTAGGTTAAAGTGTGTTTCTTTAGTATGCATTATTATGCATTGTAATATGACAATCACAATATGTTCCCGACATAGAGTGATATACCGACTCATATTCTCCTAAATCTTAATGACTATATTGATCAGTGGCTTGGCACCCGATTGGTCCATGTTCTCTATTTAAAGAGAACGGAGGGTCATTTTCCAATGATCGATTATGAGAAACTCATTGTAACATATTTTCTTTTGCATTAATAAATTTATCCACTAGGGTCGTGGATGTTTCTCCACATGGGTTTTACCATGTAAAAACATCAGTGTGGTGATCTTTGATCTAGTTGTGCGAGTGGTTATTGAAGGTGTTCATCCTTTGTTGGAATACCTGTGTTGTCAAACATGGTATTAGAGTGCATTTGAAGACCCGCTCCCGTTGTAGATTGAGATTGTGAAGCCATGTTGCCACATATCTGTTTTCTACTGTTTATGTACATTTTTGGGCCGAGAAAACTATTCCACTGTGTCCGGAGTACTCATTTCAGTTAGGAACGCTTTTTGTTTCACTTGAAAAGGTTTTCGTTTCCCAAGATACAACCATTTTTGTTAGATCCAGAGGTGTAAAGTTTGCATATGTTCTTTTTAAATTTTTACAGAGATAATATTTCCGTTTTATATTTTGGATTTCTTTTTTGTTTCTAGGTTTCTGCTTTTTTTGATCCGCATGTCCTTTTTTCCCTGTACTCTGTGCGATCTCGACAAATTAGAAACATAGTGGAAAGTGTTTTCTTGTCTATGTATGTTCTTTGTTGTGTGCTCTATGTGATGTTGACAAATTAGAAACATAGGAAAAAATTGCATTTTTTGGGTAAGCCAACCGAGATCTAACCCTTGTTGTTTTTTAGAAGCAATTTTTTTGTGTATGTGAATGCATGAAAATAATTTTTTATTGAGCACGCACTCCAAGTTCGTCTTCCTCAACAACAACAACAACACCCCCAATCCTCCTTAAGATTATAATGTGTTTTGCACTAACTCACTTGGTTAAAAGTTGTTTTATTAAGTAAGAGGTATTGATTTCAAGTCTTTTTTTTTTGTAATTTGTTTTGGAAAAGTTCATGCATTCATTGTAAAGTGCATTTCACTTAATTATAAAAGTGAATCACTATTAAATAACTTTAATGTTTTATTTTAAGTTATTTGTTTTGCATGCAACTTTTATTTATAAAGTAACTTCATGTAAAAATGATTCTCACTTGTTCTATAAAAGTGGGTCACTTCATAAAAGCGAGCTTATAGGTAAAGTTAGATAAGAAGGAGCATCAACATGTGGACCAACTTATAATTTCCATGTGGATCTTTGGTTACCGTTTATGCCTTTTTTCAAAAGGGCATAACTTTCACATCTGAAGTTTGTTTTTTGTGTCGTTTTTTTTAAACAGTCTATTTTTTCGAGCTTTCCATCTAGACCATCATTTTCATATTTTAAATCCATATTGTCTGCATATTTAATATGGCTCTCCTAGTGATATTTTGTTTACCAACATCAACTACTTCTCATGGAAATCCCATATGGAGGATTTACTAAGAAGTAAAGGATTGTATCAGATTACCTTGGGAATAGAACAAGAACCCACTAATAATGAAAATAAACTCAAATGGGATAATAAGAATGATGAATCACATGAACTAATACAAATTCCCATCTCTCATGATTTAAGGTTTCACCATCAAGGAATTGATGATTGAGATAAAGCTTGGGAAAAACTTGAAGCTATGTCTAGTAAACACAATATTATTCGATCCCACTAGTTGGAAAATGAGTTAATGACTTTAATTCCAAATGATTTTCCTTGCATTGAAGATTACTTATCTAAGTTCAAAACACTTAGACTTTTATGTATAGACTTCAAATTATATTTGAAGGAATATCAATGCATATATGTTATTCTTTCTAAGCTAGGTAGTGCATATTCTAATTTTGTATCTACCTTTTATGCCACTAGAGAAGCTCTAGGGAGTGCTTATAAACAACCATTTCTTGAGTCTTTTTGTGATTCTATGATTCGAGAGAAATATAAGCTTGTGCAAATTAGATTCATCAACACTACATATACATACAATAAAGCCTTAGTGGTCTAGTAGAAAGATAAATCCAAGAATCCCAAGAAGGAACATCCTCGCCAAAACAACAAGAAAAACAAGGGTTCCAAACCATCTCTGCCAACTTATTCTCCTAATGGTGACAAAGGAGCAAAGTCCAAAAGTAAGACGACAGACAAACATTGCAAATTTCATGGGAAAGATGGTCATGTGGAGTCTAAATGTTTTAAAAATATGGAAATCTTAGAAGCAACGATGAAGAAGCACACCATCAATATTGATTCTTCTGCTTCTTCTCATGGACATGCACTTTCTTTCTCTTTTTTTTTCCTTCAATGCAACTTTTACTTCTTCTTTTGATGAGTGACTTATTGATCCTGGAGCATCTTATCATTGGACTAAGGATACAGCCATATTTTCTGCTCTTAATGAATGTAACACCAATAAAATATTTGTTGGAAATGATAGATTTCTTAGTGTTGTAGGGTCTCGAACAATTTAGGTAGATAATGGTCATTTCAATGATGTATTATGTGATCCGAGTATTTCCTACAACCTTCTATAAGTGTATCATATTACTCATTTACGTGAAGGTAAAACCATAGAGTTTTCACCTCACCAAATTGCAATCAAGGATTTATAAGATCCTAAGCATGTCCTCGCAACTGGAATTGTTGATGATATTACTGGGTTATACAATTTTGACAACTTCGGGTCATCATATTTTCCATCATTTTTTGTTGCTCATAGCGATCACTTGAGCAAACTTTGGCATTAGCGGTTTGGTCATCTAAGCTATCTGTCATTACATCAACTATGTAATCAAGAAATGGTGACTGGTCTTCCTCTCATTTCTTGCAAAGATCGTGTTTGTATCAGTTGTGTTCTTGACAAACATCATCAGGACAATTTTGAAAAATGTTCCTCTTGGCACACCTCAACCCCTTTGCAACTTGTTCACAATGGTTTGTATGGTCCACTTTATTCTCCTTGTTTCTTTGGGTGTAAGTATTTCTTAACTTTCATTGATGAATTCTCCAAATGCACTTGGGTTTACTTCTTAAAACTTAAGAGAAATTTTTTAGACAAGTTTTTGGCCTATAAGGCCCTTGTAGAAAAACAATCTAGGCATCAACTTCAAATATTAAGATAATATAATGGAGGCAAATATGTGAATAATAAATTTACAAGTTACTGCATTGCACATGGGATTAAAATGCAACATATTGTTCCATATACGCCACAGTAAAATGGTGTCATTGAAAGAAAGAATCACACATTAAAAGAAATGGCTAATTGTATGATCCAATCTAAAGGATTAAGTATTCATTATTAGGCGGAAGTCATTAACTGTGCAAATTACATAGTAAATTTCACTCCCACAAAGGCTCTAAAAATATATATTACCAGAAGAAGAATTGAATAAAATTAAGCCAGATGTAAGCCACTTCCATGTATTTGGTAGTATAGCATGGGCTCACATTCCTGGTGAGAAAAGGAAATCTTTGCAGCCTAAAAGTGAGAAGTGTATTTTTGTTGAATATTCTGAAGATGTCAAATATTATTGACTTCTTCGACCTCATTCCAATGAAATTATTATTAGAATAGATGTTAAATTTGATGAAAATCTCTTGCCCTACAAGCCTAATTCAACACTTGTTCCATATTCGACCTATGATCCATATTCGACGTTTGTTCCATCTTCTATTCCTATTATGGTTTATTCTTTTTCAGGTAATGACAATGAGGATGAAAATCCACCTCAGCCTGCTCACCTTCCTCGAGATGAGTCCATTGAACATGAACTTGCACCAACACCATTGCTTCTGAGATGGATCTGTTTAACATGAGAAGCAACTGATGATATTTCCAATGATCTTTCACATTGGCATTGAACATGTTCACAGTTCCAACAATCCTCTTCTCTTTTGGATCAAGTTTAAGAAACTCATGATCCAGAAACATTTAAGGAAGATTCAGGTCATCCAAATTGGGACACAACAATGAATAAAGAGTATTGGTCCTTAATGGAAAATAATACATGGGATCTTGTACCTCTTCCAAAAGGAGGAAAAATTGTCATATGTAAATGGGTGTATAGAACTAAGTATGCATTAAATGGAAGTGTTGAAAGAAACAAGGCCCGACTAGTAGCTAAAGGATTCTCTCAATTTGAAGGATTTGACAATAATGAAACCTTTTCCCCTGTAGAAAAAATAAATTCCATCCGCCTTATTCTAGCCCTTGAAGCCTCACATAAATGGGAGGTCCATCGGATGGATGCCAAGTTTGCCTCTTGCATGGGGATTTGAAAGAATAAATCTACATGGAACAACCTCCTGGCTCTGTCCAGAATGACTCCAACCTTGTTTGTGTAATGTTCCTAACTCGGCTAGTCTAGGAAACACTGCTAAACTTACAAATCCACTGTCTGATCTGATACTCTGGAGGTTTTTGAATGCGTTTGAGTTAATGTTTTAACATTCTTGGCAATTTTCACATGTGCGTTTCATTCAATTAATGTTTAAGAATAATATATGATGAATATAGAATAAGAAACAAACACCATCTCATTCATATGTATTATGAGGGAAAAAGCAGGAAATACAATGATATGTTGAAAGCAGATAAAAATCGTCATCTAGATCTCATGGATCATCACTGGAATACAAACAACTAATACAAAATACTCGTGATTAGAATATGCAGGAATATCTTCACATGCACAGATAGATCGACAAAATATGTAGTTCCAGAAACTCACGACAACTACTGCAAACTATGGAAAACTTACCCTGGTGGCTATACTCGACAAAATTGCCTGCAAACTATCCCAAATTGAGAGCCCTAGCCTCTAGGATGCTTCTGATGACTGATGGACTAACGATCAGATCCCAGAAGCTCTGGATGTCATCCCTTGGGGGGGTTGCGCACCTCCTGGGATCTATGAGTGCACCCTAGTGATTCCACCGACAAAATCTACTCCTATATATATCAAAATGTGAGCCCTGGATAATGTTGTACTGGGTCAGAAGGGTTTCCTCTTATTTGATCCGGAACTCCCTCTAGAACCCCAAATGTCCCTCCTCAAGAGATGCACACTTTCTGGCTGTCTGCTACCCACTGAGAGATTCCACATCCATAATCTGATGACTGGAGGATCAAAAGGTGCACCCTGTTTAGTCCTCAATTGGGTTAGGAGGAATCTGCAAGATAATATCTAGTCTCGTGTAACTACACAAAAACCCTCTCTAACCCTTACGCCCTCACTGGCTGAGCTGCGCAAACACTGCATCTGGATACCCCTGAATAGAATGGTGAAATACCTAGATGGTATCTCCGATAGACTAGGGTGTATCTCTCAACACCGAAACCGATCAAGGTGGTGGTTTGCTCCAAAAATCTACAAAACAACAGAAGGTCGATTCTCCTCCTCCTCTGGAAACTCTCTCAACATCAAACCATAACATAACAAGGAATTAGGTCGAATTCCTCCCTTTATACTCTTCCCAATCTAATTCTCCATTAACATCACTTAATCTAGGTGATTTTCCTCCTAAGGCGAGTAATTAATTAATTAAGACTCCCCCTCAACACCTTTTGATTCTATTTCTCCATTGACTTTAGCTTAAGTGACTTTTCCTATGCTTTTTTGGCTTAATTCATCGTTTAGCCACTAATTCACCCTTTATTTCTCCTCTTTTTCCCTGTTTGTGCCTGACTATAGTCTATGAGAACAAATATATTACTAAGTCACTCCCTGCTGGCCTACTCTTGGGAATGGGACATCACAATCCTCCCTTCTCGAGATCGCTTGTCCTCAAGCAACATCAATCCTGGGTGCTGAAAAATATGCTCTCCCTCCCATGTGGCATCCTCCACTGGAAGTCCCCTCCATCTAACCAAGAACTCTCTGATGACCCTTCTCCTCAATATGCGCTCTCTACTCGAGCACTTCCTCTAACACTAGTTCCAACTGCCCCTCCTCATCCAATGGTGGAATCTCCTCTGATGTGCTAATGAATTGTCCCACCTCCTTCTTGAGGCAAGATATGTGGAACACGTTATGAATATTGATCCCATATGGAAGCTCTAGCTCATAAGCAACCTCTCCTACACGACACATGATCATGTAAGGTCCATAAAATCTGGGCTTGAGTTTATCAGCCCCACTCTTCTTCAGAGATGACTGTCTGTAAGGTTGGATTCTCAAGAAAACCAAATCCCCAACCTCAAATTTTCACTCTATCCTGTCCCTGTTCGCACTCATCTTCTGTCGATTATGTGTTGTCTGCAAGTTCTCTTTTAGAAACTTAGGAATCTCCCGACTCTCGATGATCCAATCCTTGGCTTTGGGAGCTCTGCTCTCCCTGAAAACCAAGTCTACCAAAGTGGGAGCATCATAACCATACAATTCTCAGAAGGGTGTCATGCAAATGGACATGTGTAAAGTGGTGTTGTAGTAATGTTCTCCTAGATGTAGCCATCTGACCCATGTTCTTTGATGTCCACCCACATAGTTCCTCAAATACCGCTCAACCCACTTGTTGACTATCTTGGTCTGCGCATATGTCTGAGGGTGATTTCTAGTGTTGGGTGTCAACTATGTCCCTACCAATCTAAACAAATACCTCCAGAATGTTCCAATAAATCGACTATCCATGTCACTAATGATGTTTCGCGACAACCCATGAAGTCTAAAACTTCCATGAAGAATAAATCGGCTATCGGAACTGCGCTGTACTCTATCGGTATGTCATAGAAGTGCACAAACTTGGTCAATATGTCGACCACTACATAGATGTAGTCCTTACCCTGGACCTTGGGTAGGCATGTGATGAAGTCCATCTATATACTCCCCCACTTCTACTCTGGAATGGGAAGTGGGTGAAGTAGCCCCGCTGGAAGTGTATGCTCTGACTTGTTCTGCTGACAAGTCACACACTCACTGATGTACCTCATAATGTCCTGTTTGAGGCCCTTCCATGAGAACCTCTCTCTGATCTGCCTGTAGGTTTTGAAAAACCCCTGATGGATTTCCAGTGGTGAATCATGAACTGTCGCAAGGATATTCTTCTTGAGTCCCGAATCTGGTACTAAGTAGACTCTGTCCTTGTAGAATATGACATTGTTAATGATCCTGTACCTGTCATCCTAAACCTGTCCATACAAAACTTCACAAACAAACTTGTTCTTGGAATTTTCCACTAACAAGTGGGATTTTCTGTTGAAATCTCCATCAAAGAAAATGTCACATGTCTCCTAGATAACGCATCGACCGCAATGTTCTTCTTCCCCTTTACATACTCTATGTCGAAGTTGAATCCTTGTACCTTCGTCACCCATTTCTATTGGCGCTCACTGAGGTCCTTCTGCTCAAGGAAATACTTTAAGATGTTGTGATCTGTTTTGACCACAAATTTTATGCCCACCAAATATTGTCTGAATTTGTTCAAGGCATGCATGATTTCCAACATTTCCTTGTCATAAATGGAGTACAACCTCTCTGGATGACTGAGCTTCCTGCTCTCGAACACAATGGGGTGTCCTCCCTGCATCAAAACTTCCTCGATACCCTTGCCAGACGCATCACCCTCTAATACAAACAGTAAAGTGAAGTCTGGTAATGCTAACAATGGACATGTGCCCATGACTTCCTTCATGTGATCAAAGGATTTTTGTGACTCATCGGTCTAGATGAAATCCCCATGTCGGGTGAGATCTGTAATAGGTTCTCCAAGCTGAGAAAAACCCTTTACAAACCACCTGTAATAGCTGCATAGTCCAAATAATATCCTCAAATCTGTTCTTGGGCGTTGGCCAATCTAGAATAGACCTGATCTTCTCTTGGTGCACTTGTACCTCTTGTGCACTGATAATGTGGCCCAAGTAAAGTATCTCCGTCATACCAAACTCACACTTGGAATCTTTGGAATATAGTGATTATGTGTCCATGATGCTCAGTGCCTCATCCAAGTGCCTCATATGCTCCTGCCATGTCTTGTTGTAGACCAAGATGTCATTGAAGAAAACCAAGACCGATTTCCTCAACTAATCCTTGAATATGTGGTTCATGAAATACTGGAATGTAGCCGGTGCGTTGGTTAGCC
>JZKD02S0800124.1:0-14561 GCA_000966675.3 Picea glauca
GACTGTGGGTGATAAAACTCCCGAGGAGGAGTTGGGAGAGTTTAGACTCTTCGGGCCATAGAGTGAGAAGGTCCTGGTGGGGTGACCGCCTGCTGAGAGTGCGGTTGCCGTCAATAAGGCTCTTTAAGGGGGCAACCTCCTTTTACGCCACTTAAATGTTCAAGTACAAGATGATCTAAAATGAAAATGTCTCCTTGGTATATATAGGAGACTATGAGGTATAATTACAACTAATGGCCTAAAGACGACATAAATAAAATAACATTACTAATATAATATACCCCAATTAAGGGGTAATGAGCCAATATTAGGGCTTAACACAAAACAAGAAAGCAAGATAGAAGCTGAGGAGATGGTTCGAATTATAGGAAGGAAGTTGAAGATAAAATAAGATATCATCAAGACTCCATATCTTGTGATTAACTTAAAAGAGATAGAATATCTAGAAAAACAAAAAGGAGTATCCAATACAAGATGAAAGACTAAATCGTTCATTTCCCAAGCATTAAAAACAAGTATTTATTCAACTATAGATTTTTCTGAACCTGTATAAACATAAATTGTAGATGTTCCTCTTTCTATTCCATGTGTTCCTCTTTTATTCCAAACGTTCCTCTTTCATCATGGAATGTTCAAGATGAAATAAAGGAACTACAAAATACAATTTAGGAAATGGAGGTGTTAGAAAGACACATTAAAGATGAAAACATAGTCTTGAAGAACACTGTAGCTAAATTAAAAAATAAAACAAAGGGTTTTGATAATGAGAGAAATTGTTTTATTAAGGAAGAAAAGTAATGGTATGGAAATACTCAAGAGGAAAAAAATTGTAATTAGAGCCTAAGAAACAAAATCAAGAAATTAAAATACAAGAATTAAATATCTTCATCCGGACTAGAAGCATTGTTGGAGGCATTAGATAATGTATAATCACAAAAGTAACACAGAAATTTTGAAAGGAGTGATAAGTTATTTTGTTGTGTTAGGACACACAACACTTCCAATGTGGGGAAATGTTGGGTTCTAAAAATCTACTCTTTTTGTCACTTCCTTTCCATATTTTGTGTCATTTTCACATGCTACTTCATCCATTTTCCCATCATAATCCTTTCTTAAATTCCATAATTGGTATAGAAAGAGAATTTATGGTAAATTGTTCATTATTAAACATATTTCTTCCTTTCTTTATGCAATATAGTTTAGCTTGTTATTATTTTAAATAGATAGCTACCATATTACACTTGTAGGTTGTTAATGATTGTTTGAATAGCTGACTCATTCGTTTGCAAGGATGGAGGCACCTCCAGATCAAATCCAAAGTTATCAAAGATTCCAAATAAACATCTTAATATTTCCCACCTACCATCTTGGTCCACAGAGTCTCCAGACTAGTACATAAGTAAACTCAAACCTGCAATCATTTAAGCCATTCCAGAATAGCAAAGCTCGTTTTGCAGAATGAATTTCACACAAATGATGGAGAATATAAAAAATACGGAACATAGGTTTTAAGGAAGTTAATGGTCAAATATTAAAGAATCATTGAATTATTACTATCATAGGACTGAATTTTCTCTTTAGTATGTTTTATTATTCTCTGTTTTAGTTAGAATTACTATGTTTTCGGAAAGTCATAGTTTCTTTCTTATAACATTCATATTGTGGAATTTATATCAATATTTAGCTCCTTTCACATATTTACATTAATTAATAATGAACTAAATCCTTACACATACAGTGTTGTATACTTCATAATATTACAAACCCAAGTTGATAATTTAATGCATCAAATTCACTCAAGTGAATTTGACTGATAGGATCCACCTCAGTCATTGGATCTATGAAGATCCATTTTGAAAAACGAGATTCACATGTTGTGATAGCTTGGCGGTTACGGTGATAAGGATTCCAAAATGGTAGAGAGCATGTCCTAAAGGGTGACACATGTCATATTTGTATTGTGAAAAATGAAAGTAGGCCCAGTTGGACGTGGAGACCTTTAGGTCATCAAATTAAATATCAATCATTGAATATGGAGTAATGAGAATATCTCCATCGTTCATCACAGAGGCTCTGGTCGGAGTAGATTCTGATAGCTACAAAAAATATACATTAATGAAGAAGGACCCTAATGGCCAACAACAGTTGTTGATTGAAGAGCATAAGCGACACAACGACAACCATAGATCTACCACAGGTTTCACTTGTCTTGAGGGGTGACACATGTTAAATTTTGATTGTGCCAAATGAGAGTGGGAGAAGTTGGGAGATAATATATTCAGGATATCATCTCAACCATTGAGTTTTCATGGCGAGTGTATCTCCACCATTCGTTAGAGAAGAGATTGTAGTGGACTAGATTACCTTCAACTAACATACTCCGACAAAAAAATTCAATATATCGAAATCGTTAGATCAGTTGGAGTGTGAGTGATCAGAGTAGACTATGATTATAGTTAATCCAACAATCAATGACTTCAAGAATTCTTATGAGTCATAGAATTACAAGTATCCAAGATTAAATATCAACCATAGATCGTCCTGGGTCCCACCTGATTAGTTAATGAAAAAATGAAGAGGTGGGTGTTAACTGTTGGTCAACTCGAGGCACCAAAGCAATCATGGTCATTGATCCCTAGTTTCAAGGACCATTGGATCCATTGGAGTAGATCATCAAAGAAGGGTGGTCGAAATAAAATTTTATGCTTGTGCTCTTACTATCCCGATGATGAAGAAGGAAACTGGATCATTTTCGATCATTGGACTAGTGGCAAGGAGAGAACGGATCACCAGTCCACATGTAATATTGGTTTGATATAACCACTGCTAATTGTCGTGGTGATGTGGAGTATTTTGGTACCCCAATGATCCTGACATCAATGAAAGAAACAAACATATGAGATATTATCAGAAGTCCAATCAGATGATGGCTATGTGATGGGGAAGTGTTGAGTGTTCCAGTGATAAGAAATTAAATATCGATGGTTGTGATCAATACAAGGTATATATATGAAGGATTATGAGAGAAAAGATCCCATGAACAGATCGTGTACAAATTGAAGACTAGTTTTCAAACCCAATTGAATGGAAAATAGAGGATCTAGAGTCAATTCCATGTACATGATTTTGGGGTATGTGGACAAATCCATGAGAACATGAAGTCTATAAATCAAAATGAAAAAATAATATTAAAAGGTGTCTGAGTGTGAGAGAGTAGGTAGTAAAATATAATCTCTGAGCCTCCGAGGTTTGATGATGTTGGAGAATGAAAGGAACATCATGAAAGGGTTTTTGGGAAGTGAAAGGACAAAGGAACTTATGAAAGTGTGCAAAGTGTAAACTGTGACAACATAGAAAAAAAAACATGCTTATGAGTGGTTGAAGGAAAGAGATCATCTAGTATTATTGATAGTTTGAGGATAATTATGTTTCCAGTAAAGTTTGTATCTACATGTAGTGTTCAGTTGGTTCTCAAAAAAGGGGATTGGTATCTCCTACAAGTTGGTGTCTATAAAAATTATTTCTGATTTAGTTCTTGGCCAAGGGGATTGGTGTCTCCTACAAGTTGTTTCTTGCAAACATTATTGTTGAGTTGGTGATTAGTCAAGGATATTGGTGTCTCCAGCAGGTTGGTGCCCGCAAGCACTGTAACAGTAAGTTGGTGCCTACAAGATTTTATAAATATTTTTTTGTGGTTTTCTCCCATTTGGGTTTCAAAATTAAATCTTTGTGTAATATGTAGTGCATGGTTGTTTATTTATCATTAACTGCAATAATTGGTAAAATTACATATTGATAGATATTTTAAAGAAATATTGTGGTAAAGTGAAATCTGTCCAATATTGATTCACCCACCCTCAATATTGTTGAATATTCCAACACAAAATAGACACCCTTCTTATCCATACTTTCTGGAAAGAGCATCAACAACCACACTTTTTTCCCTTCTTGTCAATGATATCATAATTATATCTAAATATCTTGGTCACCCATTTTTTTTTCTTCAAGGATGAAATCCATTGTTCTATAAAATACTTGAGGCTTAGATGATCAATTTTAATTTGGAAGTGTTCCCATAATAGATAAGGATCCCATAGATCCACGACATGAACAATAGCCAACATTTCTTTTTCATATATTGATTAGCCCAAATGTGTCTTTGAAAGTTGTTTTCTATTCAAATCTAAAGGCATGCCATATTCCATGAGGACTTCCCCAATTCCTTTCTCTGAAGCATTTCATTCCAAGAAAAAAGTCTCGGTGAAGTCGAGAAGTTCCAAGGTAGGAGGCATGCACATATCTTATTTCAAGGCATGGAACAATTGATTAACAACTAGATTCAAAGAGAAATAAATATTTTTAAGGAGAGCAATGACAGGTGCTCATTTTTTCCATAATTCTGAACAAACTTGGGATAATATATCATTAAAACCATAAAACCACACAATATATTAAGACTTTTAGGGTGAGAGAAATCCTTCATAGCTTCAATTTTATTAGAATCCACATGTATACCATCCTTCTCAACAATATGACTTGGGTACTACACTTCTGAGGCTCCAAAGGCACATTTAGAATGTTTGAGAAAATGTTTATGATGAGAGAGTAGATGGAGAACTTGATCCACATGTGAGAGATGGGATTTCCAAGTTTTACTATAGATGAGAATACCATCAAAGAAAACTAAGACAAAATGATGGAGGAAAGGAAAAAATATATGATTCATGAGACTTTGGAAAGTGGGGGGAGCATTACACATGACAATTTAGGGAACGACCAAGAAATCATAGTGACCATCATGAATTCTAAATGCAGTCTTCAGAAAGTCTTCCTCTTTCATATCTATCTGGTGCTATCCAGAACCTAGATCAAGTTGAGTAAAGTACTAAGAATTGATTAATTCATCCAATAGGTTATCAATGACAAGAATGGAAATTTTTTCTTTGATGGCACAAAATTTTGGACACATGCACCATGTTCCTTATTTATTTAGTAATATGACCACAAGATAAGAATATGGTTTGGTACTAGGATGGATAACACTTGCTTCAAGAAATTCTTGAACAATTTTCTCAATTTCATTCTTCTTACAAAGGGATGACGATAAGGGAGAACATTGGGAGTAAGGTTTCCCATAAATAGAGGAATGGAATGGTCATGAACACCATGGGAAGGGGGAAGTCCATGGGGAGTGGTAAAAATGGTTTGGTGTTGGGAGAGGATAGATTGGAGTTCAAAATGCACAAAGGGTGTCTCAAGTTCTTGAATGGAATGAAGCTGGGAAATAATTCATGAATGACCTTTTTTTAGGATCTTTTCCATTCGATGGGAACTAATGATCTTAGGGGATCCTATTGTGATTCCTTAGAACTTATACTATTGTCCCTCCTATTAGAATTGCATCATCAATTCCTTAAAATCCATGAGGATGGGGACTACAGTGTGTAACCATTCATCATTGAGAACAATGTCACAACCACCCATGTTGGTAGAAAACATATGATATTTTAGGTGATACTAAAAAAATTGTAGGAACACATTCACAATGACCACCACATTTCATGGAACCACCATTGGTAATCATGATTTGAAAATTGTTGACGACACGGATATAAAAATTGATTTCCTAGGAAATGTGACAGTGAATAAAATTATGGATGATTCCACTGTCAATAAGGATTATGACTTTCCTATTCTTAATGTAGACAATTAGCTTAAGGGTTTAGGTAGAAAATAAGACAGTGAGGGGATGTAGTGAAATCAATGCTTCAAAATCTAGTGGAAAGTAGCATCATCAGTTGTGGGTAGCTCTTCCAAAGGGGAAGATTCATCCTAATCATTATAAACATCCTCATAAATGGCCTTAAAAATATTATGTTCAATACACTTGTGCCTAGGAAAATATTTTTCATCAAAATTATAGAAAAGAACCTTGAGTTTGAATTCATGCATTTTTTCCCGAGCTAATTTTTGGATCTTGAGAGGGGTGGCATGAGGCGAAGGATTGGTAGGTGAAGGGCGAACAAGAAAAGATTTTTTTTTGCTTATAGGAAAAGACATCCTGTTGTTCTTCCTTTGTGACATTATTATCTTCAAACCAAGTCTATGAGTGAGCCGTGATGACCTAGGATAGAGATTCATCCTTTAGGCCACTAATAAAACATTCCCTAAAGAAGGAATATGTCATGCCCTACATTTTGAAATCCAAGTTCTCAAAGGAGGTTATGAAGTCATGATATATGCCAGATGGTTTCAACTTGGGAAAATGACCTAAATAGTGGGTGTTGGTGTGAAAGCATTCATCAAGCCCTGCAACATAATGGTTATAGGAAACATACCCATGGTGTGCATTTTTACACCATTGACACCATTACCAACATTCAGGACCCATATATAGAATATCATAATTAATTTTTTCCAACTATCAGTAATTCCATGCAAAGAAAAATAATGCTCCATTTGGGTGACCAATCCCATGGGATAATAGCCATCAAATTTATTGACCCGAACTCTAGGAATAAGGGTTTCAATATGAAAGGGGTTGGAATGAAAGGCCATAGCATGGGAGAAGTTAACACCATCTACTTGGGAGGGTTGTTCATGGAAGGCAAGGTCCTAGGATCAGTTCAACAAATGGTTGAGAGTGGCATTGACTGCGTCAAATTTTCCCTCTAATTTTTCAAATCGACCTTCAACTTTGGAAAATTGGGTATGAAATTGGTCCTAAAAATTGTCAAACTAGGCCTCATTCTATTTGATTTTGGCCTAAAATTCTTGGGTGTGAGTGGTATCCATGTGGAATATTTGGGTTCCTAGAATGGGGAGTGGGTCTACTGAAAAAAGGAGGATAGGTGATAAGTATCACATCGATAAGGGAAACAAGGGAAATCTAATGAGATAGGTGTCAAATAAGGGTGTTGGGAAGGGTGGGTGGGACCACAAAAAAAAAATATTATAAGTAATAGGTACCATGATGATCAGGGAAAAAATTGGAATCTAGTGGGATAGGATGAAAATAAGAGTGTCGATAAAGGGGTAAAGTCCACGTGGAAAACAATTCTTAAAAATGATAGGTACCATGGTGATCAGGGTGAAGAGAGGAATCCAATGGGATAGGTCCCCAATAAGGGTGCCAACGAGATCACTATACTTTTTTTCTTACTCCTATAAAGTTATACTATGACGTGAAGAATACTACAGTGATGAAGTGCCCAAATTATTAATAGGAAAAGTTCTGTAGGAATTTTGAAGCCAGATTATAGGAGGTAGGGTTGCACGATAATGGATCTCATCTGATCCTTTTTTGTTTTATGTCTTTCCCAAGGGTTAGAATTTTTAGGATTCCTACAGACAAGGGTTTTCCATGTGCTATAAATCTATGATATATGTTCTAGGTTGAATAATAGTACTCATCCTAATAGCTTAGGGAACCAACTAAGGAGGCTTGATCATACCCTTAGTATTACTACCAAATTACCTAGGTACTAGAGAGTATCTTCCTAAGTGTTGTTCTCAGTGTCACTATAGCAGTCAGGTGGTCGATCGATTGATCTAGAGCTAGTTTTAGGAGACCTAGGGGACTCCCAATATAATTGATGATATGCGAGAGTGATGGTCATGTATAGATTATGTCTAATGTGGTACTAATCGAAGGGTGCCAACATGGAATACAAAGGTTTCCAACTAGGTGAAATTCTTGTTTCAAGTAACCCCGTGAAACCGTATGTATTTCCTGCTTGTAGTCTTCCCCACTGTAGTTTTACCTATTGAACAATAGATCTTTTTTCTTTAAAGACATTGGCAGTACATGTCTCTACCATGGAAAAACATTCCTCTAGTTTTTGTAGAGGAAAGTTCTTAGGTACCACTTCTTAGGTACCATATGTATTATAATAAGAAGAAAACAAACATATTGCAACAAATATCAGTAGAACAAAAAGTGTAGAGAACCACAACACCAAAAATTATACCTTTACTGATAGGAAGAAATGTTCACTTTCCTCTTCGAGGGGGAAATCTCCAACAAAGAAACTCTCTATTACAATAATTCTCAAGACTATGTTTTCTCATTCCTCCTACTCTTATTTGTATTAATTCTATCTTCTAAAGAACATTCTAGAGAAAGATCTTTCTAGAAGTGGAAGATAATATTAAGTATTCTTACATTATACTTTTATACATTATTAAATAGACTTTATTTAATAATATTAGACTTTATTAAATGGAAAATATATTATTATATCTATAGGAGGGGTTAGGGAGGTTAGGTTTGTACCATATGGTTGAAAGGTTGAACCAGTACAATGGTTGGGGAAATTACCTACAACAGAGAAGTTGCATATGGAGAAGATATTGGACAAGAAAATATTTAAGAAAACCAAGAACACAAAATAATATGAATATCTAGTAAAATGGAATAATTATCCAATGGAAGATGCTACATGGATGAATTTTGAAATCTTATAGAAAAACAACAACAATGTTGAATACCTCATGGACAAGAGTCTATGAACAAACTATTCCTTGGGTGTTTGATGTAGAAGCCTCACTTGAAAGCCAAAAACCTAGCCTCTAGAAGGTCTAGAAGGTAAAACCAATTTACTAAGGGAGTGGTTTCCCTTAAGGATAGAATTATCTCAAGAAATAAGGGATTTTCCCCACCAAAATTGTAATCATTGTTTTTAAGCAGATTGATAGGTAGAAAATGTAGGGTTGATTTGATGTTTTCTTAAAATAATAGATTTGATCCAAACTTTGTGGATATTTATCAAATCATTTCTTCACTATGTATAAGAATCGATCTTGAACTGAAGAAGATAGAATTGGGTGTGGTTTCAAACTATGAAAAAAAATTGTTTTTATGTTCATTAATTTTCATTATTTTTCCATTTCATTGAATAATATTTATTTTTTTAATATCTTCAATGTATTCCTTGGTAGATAGTGTTCATTTATATTAATTGATAGAGATAAATTGTGTTATGGATGACTGGTATGGAAAATCAATGAGTTGTGAGGAGATCGAATAAGCTACGTGAACATTCCATTATCAAAATTGAGGAACATTGATGGTCAAAGAGAAACCAATGAACTGTAATGCTCTGGTAAATGAATGTTTCTCTTCAAATCACAGGTATGTTTTACTATTTATTATTGCATCCATATTTCTCTATTCTTATTATCTAAGCATTAAAATCTCTTTGGTGGGTAGTCATATTCCAAAACTAACCATAAAATGTGACAGTAGAATAAGCATTTAGAATGGGAAATTGCATCAGATTTACTTTTAATTGGTTGTCAACAAAAAACTTCGCTAGTCAAATGAAATTGATTTTCAGTTTGGAGAATATAGACATTGTCATAGTTATGTCACAAGAGAATATCAGATGGCATGCTTTCCTTTTGGTTATAAATATTGACATATGTTGTACAAACACATGGTTTAAAAGAAGTAGAGGATACAAGGATTAATGAGCACCATTCATATATATTTATGTTGATGTTAAACTAATATAGATTCAAACTAGAGTGAGGAAACAAAGGTACATTAGAAACAATTTTTTTTACTTCATATGTATGAAAGGTAAACATTTTGTCACCTACACCAATCATGGTTGACTATAGCTGACCATGGTTGACAATGGTTACTTTAACAATTTTTTTCCATAGATTTTCATGGATGGCCATGACCATGGTTGATCATGAATATGGATGAAATTCAACATGTTTGACCTTAAATATGACTATGGTTGATCATTACCAAGAGTATGGTTTACTATGGTTGACCTTACCATGGTCAATTATGGTTAACCATGGTCATAGATTATTTTAGGGGCTAAATTTCGCTCATGGGCTAATTTTCCATGGTTTTTCCAAAAATGAGATTCACTATTTTAAAAATGTTTCGCCCAAATTCTATAGGATAAAATTATTTTACCTTAAAAATCGCCGAAATTTTATAAAAAGTATATAAAATCCTTAGAAAGTTGAATATTTTTACAAAAATATCACCAAACATTTATAGTTGGCATGTGAAGGATAAGTAAGATTCGCCAAGGTTTCTACATTTTAAAATAAATTTCCATCCTTAAAATCATCCCTGACCATGGTTGAGATTGACATGTACCAAAGTTAAGTATGGTTGATCATGGTTGACCTTCACCATGGTTCACTGTGGTTGACCTTCACCATGGTTCACTATAGTTGACCATGACCATGGATGATTATGGTTAAAGAGGGTTGACTATGGTTTACCATGCCCATGGTTGACCTTCATAGACCATGTCCAACTAATTATGGTGGGCCATGTTGATTATAGTTTTGTTTGTCACATTGATACATCGAGTTTTTTTCATCGCATTATAACAATAGGTTATGTTTGTAACATGACATCTTAAGGTTATGGTCATCACATTATGACATAGTTTTTTTATTTGTCACATTATGGCATTGGAATCATCTTGTCACATTCTTATAGTCGGTTGTGTTCATCACATTATGACATCAGGAAATGTTCCTATCATTGAAATGTTGGTCTATGTTTGTCACATTGCCACATTGGTTTCTGTACATCACATTGCGACAATGGGTTTTTTTTATACATTTATTTTCCACTTGATCACCTAATGGTAATAATCTAAAGGTTAGTGGTATGAGACACTAAATTATGACATTTTCCCCTTAAGTATACAACACCTTTTTCCGAGTCGTAGGTTGTCCCTTTATAACATGTGACCAAATATGAAAGTAGGGAGCGACCAGGTCTGTTACTCTCAATTTAGGAATGGTTACAAAGAGATGGGATCAAGCTCATATTTCTCATAATTTAACCTTGAGAATCTTGTTATTTGGACTACCTAAGAGTTATCCACCATCTCATCTCTTTCATCCTTGATATTGAGGATATCTCATGGGAAAAGAGGATGAAAAGAGAAAGTAAGTTTATATTGTCAGATTAATCATGGAGCTTGGGCAAGGAGTTTGGATAGAGATTTATGAGGCTATCATAGTGTAAGTTGTAAATTGTTTCATTTTATCAATAGGACATGCACGTGACTTTCCCCCTTATTTGATTGCATATGATTATCATAATATTTGGAGAGAATTAGGATTTTCATGTTATATCATTAGATCTATTATAAATATATACATGATACTTTTGATCTCGTGAAAGGATTTTTTTTGTGTCTTCATGTGTGTAAATCACATTGACAAGGGAGAAGGACTTCTTCAAGAAGAAAAACAACAAATGAGCATGCATGGACAACCATCACGTCACCAGGGAATCCATTTGATTCCATTCACTCATAAATAACTTCCATGTATGATTTAGACCTAGGAAGGTCCACCTTTTATATCTCTATAATATCTTAGGTCTAGGGAGAGCCTAAGGGAGATAACTCCTACAGGGTGTAATTATCCTACATTAGTTTTGGTTGTTGCATTGCAATGTTTGGAAATGTATGTCGCATTGTGAAATCAAGATATGTGCATCACATTTTAACGTGAGGATATGTTTGTCACATTGTGACAATAGGGAAATTTTCTTCGTATTTCAATGTTCATTTATGTTCATCACATTGTGACATTACTATCCACATTGCAACAACAAGGCAATGTTTGTCACATTGTGACATTTGTTTATGTTCATCACATTGTAACATTACTATTCATATTGTGATGAAAGGGATTTGTTTGTCACATTATGATGTCTATTTATGTTCAACACATTGCGACATTGTTATGTTCATCGCATTGCAACAATACTATGTTCTCACATTGTAATGTTTAGTTATGTTCATCAGATTGTAATGTTGGGTTATGTGCATCACATGAAAAGGTTGGTTTTTCTTTGATGCGTTACGAAAATTGTTTTTTTGCCAAGTTTTGTCTTAAAATTCTAGCAAAGTGTTTCATTTGTGACAAAGACATGAACTTTGAACTGATGTGATATATTACATAGAAGAAAACTTAGAATCATACTTTTTCTAAGGACATTGATAACAAATTATATTTAATTGAAAAATATATCCCTTCCAAATAAGCATATATAAAATTAGACTATGCATTTATGCACTCTGTTAGGAACCAAACATCAATATGGCATAGAAAAACCTCAGAAAAATTACTCAACGCCTTGAAAAAGAAATAATTTTAGATAATAAGCCTCTTCGAGGGTGAAACCTCCTTTTACCCCACTTAAATGTTCAAGTACAAGATGATTCAAAATGAAAATGTCTCCTTGGTATATATAGGAGACTAGNGGGTCGAACCCTGTGGCTGCCATTAGTTTTACATAGCGATTATAAGCCAAATGACGGGGGACACATGGCGTCCAAGCATTGGGCCACGTGTCCTCATACCATTCGCTGCCAATGAGACACGTGTCAACATCCAATTGGACAACCATCAACCAATAAAAATGTGCCACGTCTTCCACCTGCAATGTCATCATGATGGTACGACCTTGCCACGTGTCCGTATGGACTGTACGGATAGGTACAATCAGCATCCCAAATTTTTGCCTGTTTGTCTTGGCGGACAGATCATGATATCTCCTCCATACGGACTCCGTTTGCAAAAGTAAATATACCGCCATAATTAGGAAGATGAGACGGACGCAATGGCACTGTTTTCGTCGCATTCCAAACACTTTGAAAATTGAGTAAAATTTGATCCCCTGATCACACCTCCCCATTGGGAAGCTTTTGGACCTCCAAAAGACTATCTCAGTCTATGTGAAGATGAGGGTATAGTTCCCTCACNCACATTTCCTCGCTTCGAAGTTCGCATCCTCCTGTCAAGTATGGTGTCTTCCTGCAGTTCTGTTAGATACTCTGGAGAAAAATCATCTATGGAAGGAATCTGAACATGCTCTCCTAGATCATCAATCAACGGAGGCTCATACAACTTCAAATTTTCAACATTAACAACTTCATACATCTGCATATATGGAGGCAAATCTAAACAAAAATCATTGTTACCAATCTTGCCAACAATTTTGAAGGGTCCATATCGAATTGGTTTTAACTTTTTACCTTCTCCTTTAATCCTCTCCTTGCTGATGTAAAGCCACACTTCATCACCAACTTCAAAACTATGATCAACATGATGCTTGTCATGTCTTGCTTCGTACTTGGCCTGACTCTTCTCCAACTGCTCTTGCACCACCTGATGTATCGACTGAATTTGTTCGATGAACTTTTCTACCCGATCAATATCATATTGCCCATCAACAACAATATCTTTCCCAAAGATGAAATCTAAAGGTGACTTGGGTAAATAGCCAAAACATGTCTCAAATGGCGACGTTTTCATCGAAGAGTGCTTAGCTCGATTGTACGCATGCTGAACGTAGTGTAAATGTTCATCCCAAAGCTTAGGATGTTTTCTGCAATAAGCATGAAGAAGATGTACCACTGTACAATTCACCACCTCTGTTTGACCATCTGTCTGTGGATGAAAAGCTATGCTCTTTTTCAACTTGGTGTCCGTGAGTGCCCACAAACTCGACCAAAAACTTCCAACAAATCGAAAATCCCGATCAGAAATGATGGATTTGGGCAATCCAAACTGCACCCAAACATTTTGAAAGAACAACTGTTTCGTTTGTTCTGCTGTTAGCTGCTTAGTACAAGGCATCAAAATACACATTTTGCTAAAACGATCAACCACAACATAAAGATAATCATGAGCTCTTCTCGACATAGGTAAACCACCAACAAAATCCGTGGAAATACTTTCCCAAGGGAGAGAAGGAACTGGAAGTGGAGTGTACAAACCCAACTTTCGATTACTTGGTTTACTTGTAGCACACAACGAACATCCTCGAACATATTGCGAAACACTTTCATTCATCTTAGGCCAGTAGCAATATCTTTGCAAATTTTCCACTGTCTTCCCTACACCAAAATGACCAGCAATAACAGAAGAATGTGCTTCTCTTATGATGTTGATTCTTTCTCCCTGTGGAATACAGAAATTGCCGAGATGATACAAGAGATTATTATGAAAATGATAATACAATTCTTCAACATGGTTAGAGTGGCACAAAGATTCATATACTTCCTTAAAGTCAGCATCTAAAGCATACTGTTCCACATAACTTTCATGCATTATAGGACTCTTCTTCAGAATAACTGAAGCACTAACAATAGGCCTGGACAGCATATCAGCAACTTTGTTAAAAATGCCCTTTTTATACTTAATAACCAAATGAAACTGTTGAAGAAAACCCATCCATCTGAAGTGCCTAGCTTGTTGTAGCTTTGATTGTGATTGTAAATATTGCAAAGGTTGACGATCTGTGTGAATAATGGTTTCTTTTCCCAACAAATAATGTTTCCATTTCTTAACACTTTGAACCAATGCATATAATTCCTTATCATAAGTAGGATAATTAATCACATCACCATTAAACGTCTCAAAATGAAAACAAATTGGCTTACCATACTGAAGCAACATTGCTCCCATCGCATAATTACTTGCATCTGTCTGGATTTCAAAAGGTTGTCTTAAATGTGAAAGTGCAAGAACCGGCGCTGAACTGATCTTTTCTTTCA
>JZKD02S0800146.1:0-20678 GCA_000966675.3 Picea glauca
CTTAAAATCCATGAGAATGGGTCCCAGAGTCCTTAACCATTCAACACCCAACACAATGTCACAACCACCCATGTCGATATTAAAAATATGAGATTTCATGTGGTACTGACCTATTTGAAGACACATTTTCACAATTCCCCCCACATTTCATTGATCCACAATTGGCAATCATGATTTGAAAGTTGTTGACTTCTCGGATATAGAAATTAGTTTCTTGGGAGATGCAATTACTTTATGGCCTTCTTTAGTTCATCCTTGAATATATTCGAATGCCTGTAGGGGGTGGTGATCATGAGCTTCAACCCCTCCTCTGGCTCAATGACATACTCAAATCCTCTATCGGGTGGTCTCCCTATTGGCAATGTCTCAAATGCTCTTTCATTCTTTCCAAGTAATGCCTATATATTTGCAGGGTAATTTTGGCAATCCTATGATAGATTATCCATGGTGATCAGGCACTCTGTTGTGAAAGCCACATCCCCATGTCTAAAAATGGTCTCCATGCACTGGTTAGACACGATCTTGGGGGAACTTGTCAAAATATCTCTTAGGATGACTTTTTGTCCACCCTTTTCCTAGAACGCCATCCTCATGTCCCTATAATTCATGTGAATATCTCCCAATGAGTACATCCACTGAAATCCTAGAAACACATGAGTATCTGCTAAATCCATGATATAAATGTCATCGATCAACATATGTTTTCCCAATCTTAATTCCAATCCTTTGATCCTTTGAGTACATGTCATGTTGTACCCATGCGCTACTACCACATTGAATCCCTCGAAATCCTCCGTGGGGATTTGTCTCCTGATGACAAGTGTAGCATCAATGAAGTTGTGGGTGGCTCTACCATCAATCAATGTTCTAACCCTCTGCCCCTGCAAAATACCTTTGACCCTGAAGGTGTAATATTTAGGGGCTCTTGAAAGTGTGGAAATGGTCACTCCCTTGGGGGATATCCTGCAATGGATCCTATTCTGTAACATGTGATGGCTCACCAATGTCTTGTCCAATAACCTCATCATCATTGTCATCCTCCTTGTCAAAAACTACCTCAATATAGTGGGATTTTCCTTTTCCCATACATCAATGAACCGGTTCCCATGACTCCTTGCGACTATAGAAAATAGTATTCCTCTTAAGTTATCTCTGAGTCTCCTCATCCATCCTATCCTTCCCTATCCATGGCTTCTGGGGAAACTTCATCTCCTTACCCCCTTGAGCGGTGAAGGGTTTTGTTGACACTTTATTGGAGATTGTGTCCCTCATGTCCTAAGTTCTCAAGATGGCCTCCTGTAATGTGGTTGGCCTAAAGGCCTTCAACCATCCTCTCAGGGGTTCAAATAGACCCTCCATGAATATCATCATGAACCTTTGTTGAGAAATATATTTAACCATAACTTCCATCCTATGAAAATCTTTGATGTATTCTTTTGGTGTACATGTCTATCTCAACCAAGCCAACTCCCTGAAGTGTATCTCAGGGTCCATCTTGTCGAGCCTATCCATAAAACTTTGAGTGAAGTCCACATATGAAGTGATGTTGGCATGGCCTAATGCAACCATCCCATGATACCACCATTCATGATATTCTCCTCCCAAGTGAAGGGTGGAATACTTGATTGTTTATGCCTCGATCATTGGGTTAAGTAGGAGGTGAGTGTCCAGCTTTTGTACCCATGATCTAGATATGCTCTTGGTAGACCCATCGAAGGGTGGGATAGATGACCTTCCCACCTTGCGCATGAGGTTAAAGTTATGTTGGATCTCCACTCCTCTATTCCACTCCCTAGGTATGTACTTATTTTTGAGGTCACATAAGTCATTATAGGAAACTTTCTCATGGATATTTTCATCTATTATCTGATACTCCCTATATGAGGTGTTGATATTGAGCCCATGATTTGTTTTCTCTTGTGCCATTGTAGGCTTCCCTTTCAAGAAATGTGGTAATAAGGGCCTGGGGATCCTCAGGCTCCCGCTTTGAGCTAGGGTATGGTTATTGTTACTCTTCGTGTGTATCATATCACCCTAATGGGATCCACTGGGTCCACTTTAACCTGCACCACTTGCATTCCCATATTGGACCACCAACTGTGTAAGCACCATAAGGGTATGCTAATGGAACCTTATTGTCTCTTTCTATCTTTGGGATGCCTCATTCTGTCCCTTGACCATATTTTTTAATATTTGGAGCATAGTTCCTTTAGGGTTGTCTCCCATGCTTCCCTTTAGCTCTGAGTCTATTTGGTTTTCTTTTGTTTCTCTTTCTAGTGACTCTCGAGAGGAGTTTCCTACATGCCCCTTTCTCTTAGGAATCAATGGAGTGACAAGCTGGTAGAACCACCAACTCTGATACCACTATAATTTACCCAACTAAGGTAGGTGGGAATATTATGTTTTCTGTCCCAAAATTGTTATTTCTTCTTATGTAAATGTGCCAAACATTTGTATAATGGTGTTGTTAAATTCTTACAAACAATTTGATCAAATAGGAATATTTTCAAACATGTTGCATGCATCAATTTCAAAAAAAATAGAGTAGATAACCATGGCATATTATTATGGATGGAAAATACCAAAATCAATACAATGATATCTAATGGTTGTAATAACAACCACAAAATAATCCTAGGCACAAAAATCTAATGGATTCTAGGAAGATACACATCTACTACAGAAACAATACAAGAAAATTTGGAATGATGCCAATATATGATGTTCACTGATAAAGGCTCTCCAAACCCTACAATACTTTGCTCCAGTAATGTCCTCTCTGTAAGCGACCCTCCAATCTCTCCTGAAACCCTTGCAAACCTAATCCGATGAATTTTTGCAATCCCAAATTCATAGAGGTCCTCATAGGACGACTTCGGGACATCTAATCGGGCCTTGTGGGATAACCCGTGCCCAACCTATGGGGGTGTCTCCTTCCACAAATATGTGAAACCCTCCTGGAACCTATAGATCTGACGATCAACCTCCTCTGAAAAAATGTCACAAATACCCTGTGCAAGCTGATATGCCTCCAAAATCTCTCCAGGGTGAAACCAAACACCACAATGAACTCAAATGAGGACTCCGGATGAATCCTACTCTTTGTATAGCTAGGGTGGGTATTGCACCACCGAAACTAAACTGTGATGGAAGGGTTTTTCTAAACCCTAATGAACCAATGGCTCCAAGACCACTCCAAAATGAGAGATCAAATCATAATACTAAATATAAGGGTTACCCCTCTATTTATCCTTCTTTCATACCTTCTATATCTTTCCCATTTTTGACGAAATCAAACCTTCACTTTATTTTCCCTCGATTTTCATTTAAATATAATTACTTATTTTATTTAATGTCACTTTTAGGGTTTGTCATTATTTTAACCTAGTGACACCAAATAAACCTCCTTGACTCCCTTTTCCTTGTTGACTGTAGCCTACATGAGTCATATAGGCTATTAAGTCATCCTTTGTCATGATCAATTAGAAGGGGACATTATACAAATCGATCCAAGTGTTCCTTTGCAGTTCAAGAAGTGGAATATTTGGGTCATATTTTATCTCATGAAGGTGTCAAAGTTGACCCGAACAAAATTAAATCTACTAATACAAAATTTTCAAGAAATATGGTCAATTAGCAACACCTCTAATACCATTATTAAATAAGGAAGCATTTTCTTTGACTCAAGAAGAAAACAAAGATTTTGAAAAACTTAAGGAGGATATGTGTATGACTCTTATCCTAGCCACACCTGACATCACAAAAACCTTTATTGTGGAGTGTGATGCCTCAGACCATGGAATTTGTGCAGTTTTAATGCAATAAGGAAGGCGCCTTTCCTTTGAAAGCAACCAATTTAAAGGAAAAAAATTACTCAAACCCATTTATGAAAACAAATGTTGGCCATACTATATGTAGTTAAGAAATGGTGCCCTTACCTAATAGGAAGACACTTCAAAGTAAAAATAGATCATGATAGTTTGAAGTACTTCTTGGAGCAATTATTATTTTCATAAGAGAAACAAAAATGGGTTACAAATATGCTAGGTTATGACTTTAATATTATCTACAGAAAAGGAAAAAATAATAGTGTGGCAGATTTACTTTCAAGGAAAGAATAATAAGAAGAAACAAAGGGTTCATTATGCACTATTTCTATTACACAATTTGATTGGGTGGAAGAAGAAATGATACAATAGAAGCAATATCAAGAGGTATTAAATATCATTCAAAAACTACAAGAGGACCCCATTGCATTAGATAAAATTGTGTGGAAGAATGATTTTTTATGGTATCATGATTTCCTATATTTATGTAAGAATTCCCAACTCAAATAGCAGGTCATTTTGGAATTTCACACTTCCCCTATAGGAGGACATTTAGAGTTTTTGGAAACTTACCATGATATCAAGAAGTGTTTTTTCTACAAATGTCTTAAATTTATTGATGTTAAAAATTTTGTGGCTAACTGTCTAGTCTTCCAATATGGTAGATAACAATTCTAGCTTCTAGGTTGGATGAGTAGTTATGTAGTTGAAAGTACTTTCATATCCCTAGAAACCAATATTCAACATCCTCTCCCATATATTTTTCACCATCCAAAGTTAGTTTATTAATCTTCCTAAGCTCCCTTTGCAAGCTGTCTAATTAATGTCTTATTCTTTGATGTCTAACTAGGGACACTTGTAGATTTCTCTTTGATTGTTCAGATGCATATGACGTCTTGGATGAATGAGTTGGTGAATAATGATTTTTATGAATTATGGTATCACTTCTTTAGTTATTGGATCATTTATGACTATCTCGCCTTACATGATATTTGCCTTCTTCCTCATGATTTGAACCCAACCCATTCTTTATTTTCCTCTGCGACTAATTTAAACTATGTAGCAGTCAAGTGTTTAGTTGTTTTTGATCCTCTTGGAATTTAAACAACCTCTCATTATCAACTCTACACATATACACCTCCATATTCAAACTCCTCATGGTTTCTACCAACTCCACTAACTCCATTCTCTCTTTGTGCCCATTAGACTCTGTCTGCTCATTTCTTACACTAATATCCAAGCCTCTAACTTCTTCTTCATGATTGTAAGGTCCTTGTGAATCTTCCATGACGACTCCTAAATGTTTCTCTTCAATTATGATATTTACTTATCTTCATTGTAGTACTAATTCTATAATAAGTGTGCATGGAAGTAAAACTTTTAAATACTCATCTTTCTAGATCTATAACATTTTCTTTTAAATTCTAGTAAATATGCACATTGTCGTTTTTTGTCAATTAGGGATACATGCCATCTTTCTTCTCAATATTTGAAGAGATCTGAAAAGATTATCCAAAATATAATCCTTCATATATATTCTTCTTTGTATTATCTTTCAAATTATTGTACTCTTGCTCCAATTTGAGTTTAGAGATAAAATTTATAGCTCTCAAAAATCACCATTTGTGCCCCTTTTCTGCACTTTTCTCAATGGTACAATCAAGGTCAAAGACCAACTTCTTCCATCTAGTAACAAAGGAAATTTATGTAATGGGAAAAAATAATATTTAGGATTTTGAGTACTCAAAAACTCTCATATTAATTATTTGATGCTCTAGTCATTTTTTGCATTAATCTGGAATTGTCAAATTTGTTCTTTTTGCACTTTCATCGGACTTGGAATTTTTGGAAAAAATTGTAATTTTTCAAACTGAGAAAAACTGGAAAAACTTCATTGTGACATAGTCATCTATAATGTTGAATACATCAAATGTCAACTAATAAATTATTTCCAAATTGGTGATCTTGTGCCCCTTTTCCTCCACTAAATATTTCAAAAATCACCAAAAAGTTTCTCGGAATGGTGGATTTTGACATGTTTCTACATATCCACTCCAAACATATTATAATGTAGTCAGATTGTTCATTGGGTTTATTCATTTATGTTCTTATTCCTTACTATCCAAATTTTACTATCAACAAGGTTGTTGGTAATGAGTACCACACTTTTCTTTGAAAACCATTGATTGACACTTTCTCCAATTCTGGACCTAAACCAACAAGTGACCCTCACTAGAAATTTTATATTCCTCATAATCATGAAGTTACATATGAAATTTCACCTAATTCTCTGCTTCCTTGACCCTATTATGGCCAAAATAAGATTTTGACTCCAAACTTGTTTTTAAATAAAATTTTATTTCACTAACATGGCATCCTTGTTGAGGTAGAATGACACATAGTTGATGATGTGACACAAGTTTCCACATGTCATATTTTAACACCTCCATGTCATATATCTTACCTCCATGTCACTTGAACTTGTCATTATGACTCCCTTTACCTTTTCCTTCTTCATTTTATAATAATTGTTTATTATTATTATTTAATGTGTCCACTTGTACCCCATTATCCTTTTCCTCCCACCTAGCATGATCCCGACTATGGATGTGATAAGGGTCTCACTTTTATCCTTACATCATCCAAATAGCATGATCCTGACTATGGATGTGATAGGGGTCTCACTTGTATCCTTGCATCCTCCACCTAGCATGCTCTTATTGACCGATGTGTTGCCCATCTCTGACATCCCTTTCCTAGTGCACATGTTTCCCCATGAAAGATGTAGATAAACATTTGATATTTGTATAGGTTGAACTTATTAGTGTTTAAAATGACCTCTACTCTCCACAAACCACCTACTGCCTAGGGGACATGTGTCACCTCAATAGAAATTGTGAAGCCAAAAATCATGTTAGGAAAACTGCATCACATGCCTCTCTAAATTGCTTACCAATGTTTAGCATGCAACCTTCCTCCACCCTCCTAGGCCTTGCCTCATTGATTCCATCTGCACACTCCAAATGAATTTCAAGAAATATGTGATAGGGATATATCAAAGGTTGATGCAATTTCAAGAAGTAATTTTATATGGAAATTGGCTTCCCAATTAACGAGGAAAGTGTAAAACAAAAAAGTCACAAAGGAAGTGATGCATTCAAATCCCTAGTTAGTTATTTTCAATTGGTATTTAAAACTAGAGATACATGGGATTTCATAGATGAGATCCTTATCTTGTGGGAAAATATTAGTATAAAAAATCAAAATGTCAAAAAGTGTAAACCCTTAACATGTAGCACTAGTAAGATAGGTCCTAAAATCACGAGTCGACTAGAAAATATGACTATAATAACTTGGATATCAATGGAAGGAGTGAAGGATGAAACACATATCATAGAAATAGATTATTATGTGCAAGGTTGGGTGAATTATCAACAAAAGAAATGTCTATTGGCTTTCAAAAGAAATTTTGTAGAGTTATTTTTTATTTATGTTAATAAATAAAATATTTTTTCAATTTAACATATTAATGTTCTAAGAATTTTATTATAGATATCATTATAACATTATTTATTCTATTTATCTAGTCACAAAGTTTATATGAGAATGCAAGAGAAAATGGTTATAATGTTGAACGGAGAGTTGGGATGCTATTAGACACAACTATCTAGACTCAAGCTCTATAATAGCCCTAACACATTTTTCCATTGCATTAAAAAATGTATGTTGATTTATTGTATTCATTTGTAGTTTAATATATTTCTATTTTATTATTTGTAGATATACAAATAAACATTTGTCTATTTCATTAAATATACCGAAGAGGAACATAGATGGAGTGTGAGAGACATTTAAAATTTATATTTAAAGAGACAAGTTTGAAGGACAAAGAAGGAAACATCTTGAAAATGTTAAACTTGATGACACCCTAGTGACCTTTGGAATGGGCTCACCATTGTGTAATATTAAGTGATATCAGGTGACTATGAAAACATTGTAAATCTTGTTCCTAAAAATGACTCTGACCTATTTATTGTTGATATACCTCATGGTTACAATATCCAAAACATTGGTTATGATTATGATCCTTATATTTATCAAACATTCAATAAAGTGTTTACGGGATTTGTAGATGTTATAACATCACCATTTTGGATATTTGTGGTTTTTCATTCAGACAAGAAAGAATG
This sequence comes from Picea glauca, assembly GCA_000966675.3. Taxonomy (NCBI): domain Eukaryota; kingdom Viridiplantae; phylum Streptophyta; class Pinopsida; order Pinales; family Pinaceae; genus Picea; species Picea glauca. The sequence continues at coordinate 8,018 of JZKD02S0800146.1, forward strand.
ATTAGTGCTATCAAGATTCAAGGGTAAAGAAAATTCAAGAAAACAACTTTATTGTAAGACATTTAAAGCGTATTATGTGTTGTTTAAAGTTGGAAACCAATTTTAACTATTTACAATTTAATTGAATTTTTATTTATTTATGTTATAGGCACAAGCCTAATATGTGTATCTTGAATATAGATCCATTTACGAGTGATATTGAAAGAATAATAATAATAATAATAATAATAATAATAATATATTTTTAAGGTCATGACCAAGACAGACACCAATTTAGTGTATGAGACCCCCTCCACCCAACGATTTTACTGGTAAAGTCTACGGAGGTATACATACCCTACCCCCCTCTGGACTTGAACATGTGACCTCTTAGCAGAAAACCTGATACATATTATTGTATTCTTATTAATAAAAAAGATGGAAGCAAACATAGTCAATTATTGGTTTATAATATTGTAGCTAGAAAGCTAACATATGAGGAAAATGATTTGAAAGAACATATTGTTACCATTTATCAAAAGCCACAAGAACTTTCAATTATCTTATAAATACATTTTCAAGTGAAGGAGAATGGGTTTTGGATTTTTTTTCAAGTTCATGTAAGATTTATGATATAATATATATGAAAGCATACTTCAATATTTACCGTTTTTAATTATGCTTGTTTACACTATTTTTCTTAGTTACTTTTTTTATTTGGTGATTAAGTACAACACTAGCACGTTGCTTACAAAAGGAGTTAAAAACTTACATATCCATTGAAAATGATACACTGTAAGGCAATTTTATTTAATAGAGAATTAATGTTATTAAGCTTTTCTAGGTGAAATGCAAGAAGTTAATTTGAACAAAATATATTTTCATGAATCACACATGGCAAAATGTCAAGGTAACCTGAAATGGTTGTTTGGAAATAATAACTTTGAACAACTTGTAAACATAGAAGACCTAATGGAAGAAAAGAATGATCCAATGAAGAGTATAATGATGTCCAAGAAAATTATGTCACGCCTATTGAAAATGATGCATTTGGCATATTTGATACTATCGATTAGTTTTAAGATGTTCTTGAAGAAAATGATCACTTTGGCAAGTTATTGTTAAGTTATATTTGTCAAGTTTCAACTTTGATATTTTATATTAACAATAAATATCTATATATTGTTGTTTTATGATGAATCTTTTTAACATGTTCTTTTACCATATTACATGGTTTATTTTTTGGTTTTGATTTTTATGTGAATCATTACTTTTGGGAAAAATACATTAACTATTGTCATTTTTATACATGAAATCCATAAAAATATATTTAAAAAATTGCTAAAAAATGTTACGTTTAACTCTCTCTTTTTGTTAATTTTGCATCCATCTAGAATATGCGCCCTAAATGTTTTTTGATCTAGCGCATGCAGACCAGTAACATCATATCAAGAAGAGGAATTGAAAGCTAGGGTTAGGCAGTGGCGGCCATAGCAGAGGACAACATGAGCACCAAAGGGGGGGGGGTAATGGAACTCCCTCATACAAGCAGGTAGTGGTGGACAGGGGGAAAGGGCCAAGAGGCGTAGGTTTCAAGGCACCAATGACAAGAACCTCAAGATCAAACCCGGAAAAGAGTCAGAAAAGGAACTAGGGAAAAAGCGATTACATGGGGGAAGAAGCCGGAGAAACTCAGAATGTTGGGCAAGAACCAACAAGACCCAATGGGGTAGAAGGGTGCAACCCGTGTAAACCCAAGGTAATCTTGGAGGACCCGTAAACGCAACTCTACAGGGACCAGAAGAAGACGCATGCGCTAATCTGCAAGTTTATGGGTTTGTGGCCCACAGAAAGAATGCTATGCAACTGGATTAAATATCACTGGAAGCCAAGTAGAGAAGTAGAGCTCCACCTGGGCTTGAAAGGTTTTTTCACAGTGGTATTCATGAACCTGGAAGACAAGGATAGGGTCTTTGAGGGGGGGCCATACTTCCACACCTCAAAAAGACTGTACATGCGACCCTGGAAGGAAAAATTCTCCCCAGAAAAAGAGACTTTAAAAACTGTACTTGTCTGGCTGAGATTTTACTCCCTGCCGTTAGATTACTAGATACCCTCTACCTTCTAAGCTATAGGGAAAAAACTGGGAAAATATGTGAAGACTTCAGAAGCCACCCTAAAAGGAAGATATACATCCTACGCAAGAATATGCATAGATATGGATGTGTCGAGAGCACTCCCAGAAGCCATAAGTATGGAATTCAAGGATGAGGAATGGATACAAAACATAAACTATGACCATATCCCCTTCAGATGCAGAAGATGCCATGAACATGGACACCTAATTAGAGAATGTCCTCTCAATAAAAAACAAGAAGCGAAAAGCACTAAACAACAACAGGATGAGGATGGGTTTATAAAGTCGAACCACAGAAACAAAGCTAACAAGAAACCAAGTAAAACCCCAATAGGGAGCAACCCAGAGGCCAAGAATAGAATAAAAGGACGGTACAAAACCTACAAAGGGGCAGAAGGAGGAAAGGAATCGACAAAATCTCAATAAGCCAAAGAACAAGCAACAAATGAGCCCACAGATAGACCAAGTAACAAGAAGGAACAGGGGGGTAGCGTAAATCCTATGGACGGAGGAACCATAGATGCCAACACCCCCATGCAGGAAGCAGATGGAGATGTGGACATGACCCCAAGTGAAGTAGGCACGAAGGACCCTGATCTCAGAGACCTTGTGGAAAGGGAGGGGATATATCTCCCAAACGTATTGGAACAATGGAAGAGGCAGGGAGTAGACAACATACCAACGGAGAAACTAGACCGCATCCAATACTTGTTCCTCCTAAGGGAGGAAGCCAAATCCAGAGGGCTCAAGTGCACACATGGGGAGATAAGACACCTAGGAATCAAAGTCGGTGAGGGACAACCACAACTCTCACCCAAGCAGACGAGAAGGAAAAAAAAGTAGGAAATCAAACAGTGTATCCCTACAGGAGCTCGGAGCGTTGCTGATGAACTCAGGTAAGATGAAGAAGCTCTTCCCCAAATCCCCCCACATGTTTAAATGAAAATTATAACATGGAATATAAGAGGCCTAAACAACCCATGAAAGAAAAGAATCCTCAAAAGTATACTTAGGAAGGAACAACCAGACCTCTGTTTCATCCAAGAGACAAAATGCACTACAGACAAAATGGAACCGATCAACAAAAAACAATGGAGCAAGTATAATATGGTGGCAGTTGAAGGACAATAGATGGCAGGAGGTATTCTCACCTTGTGTAACCCACAAGTGATGAGCCTAATAGCAGCCAAAGCTACCAGGTACACACTTTTGGTTAGCATGCAAATCATTGGAAATACGGAGGTGATTATGTGCACTAATGTGTATGGACCCTAGATGCTAGAGGAAAAGAGAAGAATGATTCTAGACCTATAAGACCTAAAAACCCGATCCAACAACCTCCACTGGATCCTGGCAGGGGACTTCAACATCATCACGTCACTTGCGGAGAAAAAAGGAGGTACTAGAAGATTGGATAGAGATGCGAAATATTTCTCAATGTTCATAGACACAACGGAGATGGTGGACATCAAAACTAACAATGGACAGTTCACTTGGAACAATAAACAGATGAATAAACATCAGGTAGCGACAAGACTAGACATATTTTTGGTGTCAAAGTCTATCATTTTGCAGGGGTTAACCTTAGACTGCAACATCCTCCCCTAGGGAGGGTTAGATCACTGGCCAATCCAACTGGAAGCAGACTTCCAAACCACACCGAAGAATAGACCTTTCAGATTTGAGAAATTTTGGATTGAACACCCCACTTTCAAGGAGAATATCAAACAGTGGTGGCAGGAGGAACAACTAGAGCAAGGGACACGGATGTTTAAACTCTATAAGAAACTAAAGCACATCAAATATAAGCTCAAGGAGTGGAACACATAAATCTTTGTAAATATAAACCAAGAGAAAAAAAATATTGAAGACAAAATGAGAAAACTACAGGAAATATGCATAGTTGATGGCTACACAGAGGATCGAAAAAAGGAAGAGATCCAGATGACCCAGGAATGGGAAGCTAGATGCCAACAACAAGAAACTCTTTGGAGAAAAAAGTCCTGAATCAGATGGCTAAGGGAAGGTGAGCGGAACACCGAGTTTTTTCATAGAGAAACCATTGCCACAAGAACATAAAATCCTAAAAATTAAGGATTAGGATGGGATCGAGAGAGAATCCCACAAGGAGATTTAAAATACTCTGGTAAATCACTTCCATGAGATATCCCAGGAACCCAACAAAGACAAAACATAGGCCATCCAAAGGATAACTCTGCACATCCCTCGTCTAGTCACCGAGGAACAAAATAACAACTTAAACAAACCCATTGCTAGGGAGGAAATTGACCAAATGATCCAAGAGATGCCCAACGGGAAATCCCCAGGCCCAGATGGTTTCACAGTGGATTTTTTCAAAGCCTATTGGGAAGTGGTCAAACATGACATTTATAGGGTAGTGGAGGACTCTAGATGGACAACCTCCATTCTTAAAGCGCTAAATGCTACAATGATTACTCTAATCCCCAAAGAAAATGAAGCTAGGACCCCTGACTGATACAGACCCATAGGTCTATGCAATGTGGTTTTCAATATAATCTCCAAAGTCATAGCCAATAGATTGAAACCCCTCCTACCCACACTGATTTCACAAGAATAGGTGGGCTTTGTGGAAGGAAGACAAATCATGGACAACATCATCCATGCCCACGAACTAATCCACACCCTGAAAATTCAGAGGAGAGGGGGAATGATAATACAATTGGACCTAGAAAAAGCTTATGAAAAAATTAGCTGGTACTACATGGTCAAGACTCTGGAAGCCTTTGGTTTCACCCAACACTGGATCAACTGGATTTTCAGCCTAGTGTCCATGACAAGTTACTTGCTCCTAATAAATGGAGCCCTAGCTAAACCTTTCTGGCCTACGAGAGGCATCCGACAAGGATACCATTTCCCCCTTTCTTTTCATTTTGACGATGGAAGGTCTCATTCAAAGCATAAAAAGTGCAACAACAACATGAGAAATAACAGGCATCAAACCCTTCGAAAACTTCCTAACTTCCACACACCAACATTTCGTGGACGACACCTTACTCCATGGCACACCCACATTCAAGGACGCAAAATCCTATAAAATAATCTTAGAAGATTTTGGGTAAGCCTCGAGGGATGAGATCAACCACTCCAAATCTATGATCTACTTCTTCAACACCAACCCAACAATCCAAAGAAACCTGGCCAATATTTTGGGTTTTGAACATGAAACACTCCCAACCAAGTACTTGGGCATTCCCCTGATAGATAGAGAATAAAAAATGTCAACATGGGAGGGAGTGATCAACAAGTTACAGGAGAGGGTAAAAAAAAGGACGGATAGATCCCTCAATCTAGTGGGGAGACTCATATTGACCAACTCGGTTTTGCAAGCAATTCCATCCTATATGATGTCAGTATTTCTAGCCCCCAAAGGAATACTACAAAAAATAAGAACCATCCAAAGGGAATTCCTATGGCGCGGAGTAGAAATAAATAAAAAATGGGCCCTGATGGCCTGGGAGAAGGTATACAAACCAAAAAGCAAAGGTGGCCTGGAGCTACAAGACCCACAAGTAACCAACGACGCATACAGGGCGAAACTCTCGTGGCGATGGGTCAAAGAAACTTCTACACCATGGGTAAACCTCTAGAAGGCCAAGTATGCCCCGGACATAAATGACCAGGACCGAATCCTCTTTAGGGGCACCAGGGAGGGATCAACCATCTGGAATCTAGCTTGGTGCAACAAAACCTGGATCCAAACACACATCTTTTGGGAAGTGAGGAATGACAAAACAATCAGATTCTGGGAGGATGCTTGGCAACAGGAACCCAGAATGGAAAATCCGGATAGGAAGGAACTCCAACAGGACATGACCGCGCAAGGAAAAACCAAAGTCTACCATTAATGGAAATAGGAAACAGATCACAACAGATGAATAATCTGGGATAATCTTAGTTTGCAAAATAGAGAATGGACCACAACAAGTGTGAAAGAGGTGGAGGAGGAACTAGGGAAAAGGAAAATTGCAGTATCGGAAGAAGAGGACCAATTGAGATGGGGACAAAAAGATGGCAGGGAATTCAACTTGAAATAAGTCCGACATTACATCGCGGACTAGGACCAAGAAGATCTAGCGCAACAATGGGATAAGCTTTGGAACAACCCCCAATGGCCAAAAATTAAAATTTTCAAATGGTTAGTACTTCACAACCAGATCCTAACTTGGGAAAACCTAAGGAAAAGGGGATTTATCGGCCCATCACGATGCCACCTCTGTCAAGCTAAGGAAGAAACAACTAATCATCTCCTCAACGAATGCAATTGCACAACAAAGATCTGGGACTGGGCAGTAGGTATATTTCGATAGTCCAATAGGATCTGCGGTAACATCTGTGCAACCATCAATAACTGGAATGAGAATTACAGTGAAAATAAAGAGGTGAACCTTTGTTGGACTCTCATTCCAAGGATGATCATATGGGAAATATGGAAAGAAAGGAACCGACACATCTTCAGGAACGAAAGCTAACCCGAAGGGAAACTCAATGAAACAATAATCTCCCTGATAAGAGAAACGATGCAGAGACGCAACTGCCAGACGAGAAGAGAGAAACTCGCAGGCTAGGACTCCCGAATCCTAGATGTTTTTCACTTGAAAGACGGGTGCAACCAAACTCAAGTAAGGTGGCCACCACAACTCCAAATAGGTGAGCGCAACTAGAATCCCCCTCCAGCAGGGTCCCTCAAGTTGAATTTCGACAGGGCATCAAAAGGAAACCCAGGAAATACAAGAATGGGAGGAGTAATCAAGAATAGTGACAGAAACATAATCCGGATGTACGCTGGGAGTATGGGAAACTCAACCAACAACACCCCGAAATTCAGATCCTTGGAGACCGGTCTCAAGATCCTAAGCCGCGAAAGGATGACAAACACCATCATGGAAGGTGACTCCATGCTGGTTATCAACACAGTGAAGAGACTCCAAAATGGCACCAGAGTGGGAAAAATTTAGAGGCACCAGTGCTTAGCACACTCCCTGCAAAAAATCCAGGAGCATCTACAGATGATGAATACAATGGAGTTGTGTTGGGTACACAAGTCAACAAATGGAATGGCGGACATAATCGCTAATGAGGGGGTTAACAAGGAAGGACCAGAACTAGACACTACCTGGAGTAACATCCTGAATAGTCAGTTCAGAACATACTGCATCCAACTTGTGACAAAAGACCATGACGATAACCGAAGTACGGACGACCAAACCGAGGAAGGAGACACAAGGCTAACTAGTGGGCATGAAGGATCCAGGCATAATCTGATTTCCCATCACTCGATCACAAGTTACAATGCAAAATCAGACCACATAGTAGACGGGGGTAGAACACCAAGGTCCTGTCAATAGGAGGAAGTACAGGGGTAGTTCATGGGAAGGCAGAGAAGGTAATCAGAAGGTCGCCAATGACGAAGGGAAAAAGGTGTTACCATGGACAAGTATGGATACATCTCACCCAAGTATAGGTATGGGGAGTAACACAACTATTTGTAAAACAGGTAGAGGCAAGGGATGGTGCATGGGTTATGACCGGGTCATCATGAGCACACATACCAAGACAGGGAATAATGACCGAAAGGTACACCTCTATGGGAAGACCATGATTGCTAGGACGAGCTCGCAGCTGGGGAAACCCCATATGAGAAGAAGCACCAGGAAAAAATACAGATAGGAAAAGAGCAATTGCAAAGACTACCACATAAATTGGGGATGTGTAGATAGGAATAAGAGGAGACTCCAAGGAAAAAACTACCACAAACCAACATAGATGGTTTGTATAAATAAAACTCACAGTAAGAGAAGCCCCCAGGGGAAAGAACCTTCGATAAGCCCCCAGAGGATTACAAGGATGGAATAAGCGGCCATAGAAGCCAAGGGAACCTTTCATACGGTGGTCAAACCAAAGGGAAAAGCGATCATCACCAGGTGGGAGAAAGAAATCAACACTAAATGCAAGGGTAAATCTTGGAAAGAATTGATTTAGAAAGCAGACTGGATAAGGGACCTAGGAGCCACAAAGCCCAGAGTAACCCTCTACCACAAAATGGTGGAGGAGGCATGGCGAACAAAGATGTTAATAGGCAATATGAGCTCTGAAAGGACAGATGCCAGTCGGAAGGATAATAGGGACTGCAAAAATTTCTTACAGAGATCCTGAGTCGCATCAACAACCTGGAGGCCAGTACAAAATGACTAGCTGAGGACCAGAGGGACTAGAAGGAGAAGATGGAGTGAATGGCAACCCAATTCCACCTATACTTGTGCTACGTCCATCACATGGACATCATGCCAGTAGACCAGAATGGAGCCCCAACCTGTATCAGAAAGACTCGCACGATGGTCCAGAGGGATGAGAACAAGGATAGGAAGGATGAAGGCAAAAAACATCTCATCATCCTAGACTAGCGCCAGGTTGACAACTTGTCAAGTCCTGTTGCTCAGCATAGGGTCATCCTCCTTTTATATGTTCTGTCTTTTTACATATATGTTTTTGTTTAGCTCTTCAAAACTGACATGGTAGGGATGGGCCGGTTTCCCAAGGTGGCAGCCCAACCACACCCCTCTACTTTCTTAGAAAACGCAACTCCGGAACCCCTGGTCTGGTTTCCGTTTTGGCAGATCAGGGAGTCCCCCCTCTTTTGGTACCATAATCTCTTTTAGTAATACAAGAATCTACACTCACTTACAAAAAAAAAAAAACTCTCTCTTTTTGTTGTTTAATTATGGCAACAAAAATACTTTATTTCTCATGGCATTTGAAATAGGGGTAAAAATAGTCATCAAATGCAATCTATAAAAATTTTGTAGTCTAAACGTTCTACTAAATGACTCTTTTTCAACGATATTTTCTAGGGACATTTGCCCAAAATACGGTGAGAAATTGTTAGATGCGTAGATTTGAGTGCTTATTTTTGTATAATCCAGGTGCCCCGGGCGTTTTCTAGCATGCTGAATCCATTTTCTACATTCAGAAATGGATTTTAAACAACAAAAAATAGTGATTTCGTGCAAATTTGTATCATTGGATTCCTGCAAAAAAGCCATTTCGTAGAACAATTAGACAACGCCTATAAAAAATGATAACTCTAAAGGGTTCGCATCAAGTTGGTAATTTCATTAAAAGTTCAAAGTTGACATACACACTACAAATGAAAATATCATAATACAAATTTCATGACAAAGTTGACATCTACAAATGACTTGGTAAGACATAGGTTAGGGTTGCTTAATCTATACATTTCCATGTTATGAGGAGAATAAGTTATGTGTAAGAGAAGTGTTTCTACTTAGAAATGTATGTCAAATCATGATTACACTTCATGAGAGCTTGGGTTGTATTTTATTCTCAGATTTGGAGAAGTTCAAGATCAATGAGTTTAAGACACTAGAGGGTAACTCTATCAATACTTCCTAGAAACGTTTTGTAGATCTAATCTCAATGGAGAGGGAAGTTTATTCTCAAGTTGATGGGTTTAACCCAAAAACCACAAATCTCGTTAAAGTAGTTGAATGAAAGAAACATGTTAAGGTTTAAATGACCATATCCATTAATGTGAGTTCCTCATAATTGTCGAATAAAGAATTTTATAGTTGTAAACACATTAAAGATAATATTAATGACATATTCAAATTTATTGTTAACACATCCACCCACTCAATCCATGTATTACATAAAGGAGGGAGGGTAAAGTCGAGCAAGTAATTAGTATATCAACCTCACATCCAATCAACCATTATGTTAGTAACAAGGACACTACCACTATGACACTATTATTGACTAATAAACTATTATATTAATAAATGTCCACTGCCATTATGAATAGACTTATGGGCTTTATGATCATGACAGATTGAACCCTTTAAATTGTTGTTGAATTATCCTCACAACCATTATAAAATAACATGTATATTAATCCTTTAGCGAATCAACTATTATCCTTTAATAAAAAGGTCACTACCATTATGGAAATCCCCATTAACTTAAGTGTCATGACGCAATGAGACCTTTATACTATCCTAAACTAATCTTCCAATCTAAGTGAAATAGTGTGACAAAAAAAACAATTCAACCCAAAAATGTCTACGAATTAGAAAAAAAAACTCTCTCATGCTACTAACTTCACTTTCAATAATATTAAAAAAAATCAATTCAACTCAAAAATGTCTACGAATTAGAAAATAAACTTTCTCGTGCTATTGTCTTCGCTTTCAATAATATTAAATACAACTAAAATTTCCACTTTCAATAATATTAAAAAACAACAATTCAACCCAAAAATGTCTACGAATTAGAAAAGAAACTCTCTCATGCTATTGACTTCACTTTCAATAATATTAAATACAACTAAAATTTCAAAGCATTTCAAAAAATTAAAAACCTTTTCAATTTTTTCAAAGTAGGATAAACTTGTAAAAGTTACGGCTACTAACATAGCCTTAATTGATACATCTCAAGGACTCAATGTGCAATTGCATCATCACGTGCATACAAAACTTTATCACTTAAAATAACTGGTTTATAATGGGGAATACTTCCACTCTTGTGAAATGCTTATGTGTCTTAACTCATTGAAATATGTCTTTATCTCCAAAAAAACATATTAATTAGAAGCAGTTTTAAGTCATAATTTCAAACCAAAATACAATTTTAAAAAATCATTAGTATCCACTAAATACCCAATATCCTATTTGATCATCACTAAAACTATCAAAGAAAAGTCATATAATATCCAAAAGTACCTAATCTTTAATCCCATACAAAAGTACCTAATCTTTAATCCCATACAAAAGTACCTTAGATACTAAAACTTCATTACAATTCAACCAATTAAAAACTCTCTCACAATAATCACTTCATTTTTACTATTTTTCAATAAATAAATTTCTTTAATTACTAATATACGAAATCATTAAATGAAGACCATTTTGATTATGCTATCTATTATGTTAGATGATTTATTATTATTATTATTATTATGAAGACCATTTTGATTATGCTATCTATTATGTTAGATGATTTATTATTATTATTATTATTATTTTAAATTATTAAAAAATAGATCAATAATAATTAAAAAAAGTCATTTAAAATAAAATTATATTAAACTTTTATATATATATATATATATATATATATATATATATATATAATTTTTACTAATTTTAAATAAATAAATTTCTTTAATTACTAATATATGTAATCATTAAATGGAGACTATTTTGATTATAATGATTTATTATTATTATTTTAAATTATTAAAAAATAAATCAATAATAATTAAAAAAAATTATTTAAATTAAAATTATATCAAACTTATATATTGATCTCTAACATTTTGTAAAATAATTTAAATTATTGTTAAAAAATAACGACATTTTCCTCTCCAATTCCGTACTTGATGAATGATGGTCTCATCCCTATTGTGACAAATAGCCATGGGTTTGGAAGAAGTATAGAATAATAATCGACAAAATTCCGAGCCGAACTCGACAAACGCGGAACCAAACTCAAACTTGATTTAATAATTGTGGCCTGGATTTAATAAAAGATTTTATTTTTTAAAATAATATAATAAATCATAATATTAAAAATAATAATAATACATATTTGTAGATGTTGTAATCTCATCCACTTCGATAGATGGTGCAACGTCATTCACTTTGGAATCGGTGAAAACTCCAAAAACACTTAACATTCACCTAATCGCAACCTTTTCCAAGAAACACTACATTAACAAGTGTTTTGTTAGTTAATCACTAACCCTGGGATTCACATCATCATCCCCATAGCTTGATTGGTAATCTATGTTCTCAAAAGGCTATGTACACATATTCTTTCACTTATAAGGAGGATTTTATTCTTACTTATTATAGTTTACAAGAGAGCTTTAATCATAACAATTTCAATATATGATAATTTTAATCATAACAATTTTATCATCCACATATTTTATAAGGAAGACTCCTTACTTATAGTTTACAAGAAAACTCTAATCATAACAACCTCCTAACTACCTAATAGACCTTCTTTAATAAGGCCCCATTACATTTATTCAATACTAACTATCGTAGTGAGCCTTATTTAATAATAATAAACATATTGGATCTAGTCCACCTTATAATGAATGATCTCCACTATACTTGTTGTGAGGAGGTATAAACATAAAATAGGGTCCCATGAAGGAGTGTTGACTACAATGTTGAAGTAAGCTAACCAAGGTCCCCCATACAAATGATAGTCACCACATTGAAGTATTTCAACATAAACATGGGTACCATATCCATGCATTAATCACAATGTAATGTTGAAATAGTTAATGTCCCATATGCAAGTAATAATTGCAACACTAAAATAATCCAAGAAACTCATCCATAAACCCAGATCCCATGTCCAAATACTCATATTAAAATACATGAGCTTAATACCCAACTAAGAATGGTGCTATGAATAAGTCATGTGATTGATATATAGATTCATTCATATCCATTAAAAAAAAAAAAAAAAAAA
>JZKD02S0800146.1:56876-66987 GCA_000966675.3 Picea glauca
CATGAGGCGCTGCGCGCGCACCAGTTTCTTTGAGCTGTTGTGAGTGACGACTAGATTTTCCATGAGATGACGGAGACCGTCAACGGCGGCGAGATACTCGTAGGCTTCCTTTCGGTTGCTCTTGAACAGGATCATGGATTTGGACGCGTTCGAGTCCCAGTATGAGATTATGCGGTTGGCGGAGGCCAAATTGTTCTCCAAATCGATCGATTTCCCATGTGGGTTGCCGGGATTTTGACGGATTATGGCGGAAGGGCGGTTGTCGAAGGTGGAGAGGACTGTGCGCATGTCTCTTGTTATGTGATCCGAGGAGCCCTGAGATTTCACGATATGATGTTCAGTGGCCACTACTCTGCCTTCTCCTTCTCCTTCTCCTTGATCTGCTGCTGCTGCGTCGTCTATCTTCATTGACGTATAGTATATAATGAGTATACAATATCAACAGATTGCCCGGGATGCTTCGGAATCCGACAGAGAATTGTGGGAACGGAGAAAACTTGCAGACCCAGAAATGCTGAATAATCTCCTTGGTTTTAAGATTGAAAGGGAGGTTATGGCCGCTGGAATTATGTGAATTGAAGGTCCACAGCGTCGAGAAACTTGAGAGAATGGTGTGAGAGGAGCGGTAATGCTTCTATTTGAAGGAGTCTAAATGGGACGATCGTAATGGCATGGATGGGTGGACGTGGTCTACATTTAAATGCATACATTTCTCTCCCTTCTGGATTTATCTGGGAGTGTTTTGACTTTACACCAAAGCAAAAGGATTTGGTGAGACTTTAACTACCTCGTGGATGCTTTTTACACACGGGCTGAGCTATTAGTCGCGTAGACCATTTCAGCTCCGCTACAGAGCGTTGAAAGAGGCGTCGTTGAAAGATTCTGAGTCAAGCCAATTTGATAATAAAATAATATTTGGTACTCAGGTCGTCCGCGACTTCAGTCTCATGCCGGGCACTTCACTATGTGTCGGGTGCACTTGTACTTTTATGGATATGATATTAATCACTGAATAAGTTAGTTAATTTTGATTTTAACTACGGAATAAGTTAGTTTGAGTTTCATGTAATTTAAGTTTTATATGTTAAGTTTTAATCCAAAATTGTGACTTTATTATTCTCAAAGTTTCATCACTTTCTTCATAATTCTATGTAGTTGTTGAATGTAAGTTTGAAGTTCTGGTTTTAATTTCAGTTGAAAGGGTATATAATTCTCTGATCCTTCATGAATGAAAAGTTATAAAAATAATTGTATTTTAAAGAGTGTAAATTAAGAAAACCCTTTATTAAAAAAATGTAAAAATAAAATATTATCCTTCTAAATTTTTAAGATCTTAAAAAATTAAAAAATGGTTACATAAGAAGTTGTAAATCTTCAATAATAATAGACTTAGACTAACAAAATCTCACTTATGGGGTTTATTCACATGTGTGCATCTCAAAAGTAGAGAAAATTTGAGTGCACATCCAAAGGTGCACATAATCCCAAGAAAGTGTCCAACAAGTCATTTGCACCCAACTATGTTCTCGGACATGGGAAATGAGACTGAAATAAGAAATAAGGCCAGAGGGTTTTGGGGATAATAACTACTGGCCCGAACTCCACTTGATTATTCATGTGCTAATGTAGTGTCAAGATGGGAATACAAACGAGAACAGGGAAAGAACAAGAAATGGCTATTCTGGTCATGTTTATAGTAGCATAGCCAGTCAGTGCAATGTGAGTGAGTTAAATTGTAAGCAAAAAGATTAGGATGATTTAAAATTCGTCACGACCTCCTCAACTCAGCTAGTAGTACATCCAACAAGCTCAACTAGTAGTACATCCAACAAGTCTTGTTAGCCTTTAATTTCTCTCCACGGTGTATCAAATGGATACTATCCCTCACCTCCTCCACCTTTTTCTTGATCCTCGTCAATGGTTCTCCCTCTTCCACCTGTGTTCCAACTCAAGGCATTAGAAAAGGATACCCCCTCTCCCCTTCCTCTTCATTCTCATGGCTGAAGTCCTTGGGAGGGTTATGAAAGCTGCGGTATTAGAAAACAATATTATGGGGTTGCATCTTCATGGTGAAGATCTTCTTATATCTGAACCAACAATGCGTTGACGACATGATTCTTATGGGAACTCCTTCAATACGTGAGGCTCAAGCCATCAAACAAGTTATTTTGAACTTCATTGTTGCCTCAGGTACTTCAATCAATCAATATAAATATCAATTTTTTTTCTTTAACACTTCCCTTGCTGTGCAAATTCACATTTCCATGATCCTCAGCTTCTAGAGGAGCCCCCTTGGTGAACAATGCTCTGCGCAACTTTTCCTGGGAGGATCTACTCACACGAATGGATCAAAATCTATCTTGTTAGACCTTCAAATTTCATAACTCTCCTAGCAGACTAATTCTTCTTAATATGTCCTTCAAGCTATGCTGCTTTATCTTTTTTCAGCTTTAGTCGCTCCTAAATATTTCCTCAAATTTGTCTGCATCTCCACCGAACCTTTATAAGGGGAGAGGCCTCCAAAGAGTGAAAATGGTCTATAGTAGCATGGGAGAAGCTCTGTCACCCAAATCTAGCAGGAGAGCTAGGCCTCAGAGACCCAGAAACTCTCAGCTTGACTTTGGGTGCCAAAACCTAGTGGCATTGGATTAAAAGTAGGGATGCATTATGGAGTAGATTTTGGCTCAAAAAAATAATGCCCCATGACCAATCAACAAGATATTATATGCCTTGAGGGTAACTTCCCTGGATCCATCATTTGGAACTTGACATGGGCCAATAAAAACCTTGTCAATGAACACAGGGGAGTTCAAAAAGGGGAATATTCTCTATTTTGGGATGATGCTTGGCAACGACACCCCCCCTTTGCAACAGGCTCAATCTTCAACAACTTCGCACCAACATGCTCAATCATGGAAGGATAATCATGGATCAATATTGGATCCCAAGACAACAAGATGACCAATGGAGATATTGGCTCCCCATGGACCATTGGGATCCCCTTCCACCTGATCTAATTGGGATAGCTTCTGGTGGGATCTCACCAATAGAAAAGTAAAATTAAAAGAGGGAACATACACTTTGAGATGGGGTTACCAGCCTTTAAGGTCCTTCACTCTCAAAGAAACTTATAAGCTTGCAGCCAATTAGATAGATCAACAACAACAACCCCTATGGATCAAGATTTGGCAAAAAAATCTCTGGCAAAAAATTTCTTTTTTCCTTTGGCTTCTTGCCAATAGGAAAATACTCACTTGGGATAACCTTCTTAAAAGAGAATTCGTCGACCCCGATATTTGTCATATTTTCCACCTAGAAGGGGAAAGCATGGAGAACCTTCTTAACCGCTACCCAATATTAGCAACGATTTGGGACCTTGGAGCCCTAAACTTCTGCATTATAGATCGAAACAAGATATCTTTACAGAAATAATAACCAACTAGAGAGATAAGGCCTTCTGCAACCTAATTCTTAATAGGGCTTGGCAACTTCTTCTAGGATTTCTTCTGTGGGAGCTATGGAAGGAACGAAATTATCGGATCTTCAACAACCACTACTTTGATCTCGAGTACATATAGAGGAACATCAAATCCCACATCAAAGAAATTGTTCTCTCAATGCCTTAGGAGGAGAAGGAATGACAAGGAACCATATAGGAAAACTGTATCCTTGAGGAGCTCAACATAAAGCATTTTCAAGGAATCCCCAAATCATCTCTTCTGAAATCACTCATAACTCCACCAACCCTTTGGGATCCCCCTCCCCCCAATTTCTTGAAATTGAATTTTGATGACGCCTCCAAAGGCAATCCAGGCTCGACTAGTATTGGAGGTATTTTTCGCAATGAATAGGGAGATCTCCTTTCGCTATACTTAGATTTAATTGGCCTTGACACCAATAACGCTGCAGAAATCTAGGCCCTCGAGCAAGGCCTCACCATAGCTTGTCAAGAACACTTCCATAAGCTCATCGTAGAAGGGAATTCTTAGATAACTATTCACATACTCTGGAAAGTTCATAATGGCTCCCCCATTACCAAGATCTCCAAATATTGGCCTCTAGAAAGCAGCCTTGAGCACATACAACATTTCATCTCCCAAATTGACATTATCATCCCATCCCATGTCAAAAGAGTGACCAACAAAATTGTAGATCGCTTAGCCAATGCGGGGGCCCTTAAAAAATTCCATCAAAATGTATGGTTTTGGGACTCCCTCTCAACCTCCCCTCTCTTGGAAGATTGTAGAGAAATTGCACGAGTATATCTCACCCAAGTTGATCTTTCTCACCCAGATCGGGTGATGGGGAGGAGTGACATGACATGGCAGGGGCCTTGGGCCTTGTCCCCACCTGACACCCTGTTATCCCTGTTGGAGTTACTTCACACACACCTAGGATTTATTTTTCCTAAGGTTTTTCCTTATTTATTAGTCATAATTAGTCATTATCCAGTCTCCTATATTTTAGGGGAGAATATTCCACCTAAAGAATATTCTCTTTCAGTTGACACTTCAGTTTGACTAGTTGAGTTGAGTTTATATGTTGCATTGGTTTTATCACCATGCAACATTGGGATCATCACCATGCTAATTCGAACTTGCTTTGGGATCATCACCAAACTGACGCATTACTTTTGTTTCCTTGATTTAACTCCTCACTACTCTTTGTTCAGTCAGTTAACTCAAGACCAGTTGACCAGTTAACTCAACTAGGTGGCAGTTCACTCCTGTAACTGCCTGAGAGACTAGACTAAGTGGAAGTTTATTCCCATAACTGTTGGTGTGTGTCCAGATCACTCTAGACCACCACTATGGCTCATTATTTACTCATGTATCCTATATCTATTGTAAATTATTCACTCTTTGAGCGTGGAATATGGTTAATGAGAATTCTTTCATTCTTTCTCTCTTGCTTCTTCTTTCTCAATTTCTCTCTCCAAATGTGTGTGACATTTTCTAGCTATATCTATTCTGTGCAGGTTCAACACATTTACATGGTATCAAAGCCGATGGAATGCTAAGCAAAAGCTACACCAAAAAAAATTTGCAAGTACAAAAGATTGAAGATAACAAAAAGATGGATTATTCTCCAGAAATACTTCTCACACCTCATAACTATTTGGAATGGAAGCCACAAATTCATCTTATGCTCAGATTCAGAGGCTTGTACCAAATAAATATGGCAATGGAAGTAGAGCCTGATTATGTCGATGAGAAAAATGACTTTCTCAATAGACAAGATATGGCCATAGGATGTATCCTCTATTTTATTTCTCTCGGAATTCTCCATCAAGTATATGATGACTCACAAGAATTCATTCTAAATGATTTATGGAGCAGATTGGAGGTTTTATTTGGGAATAAGGAAGAATGCATGCAAAATGTTGACAAGATAGAGAATGTAGAAAAGCCACTAGAAGATAAATCATTTCAGTTTGAAGAGCCTTCTACACAAGTATCTACAAAAATTGGTATCCCATTAATTGAAGATGGTGTCTACTCCATTTTAGATTTGTTTTCTGAAATTCATGTGGAAGATATATGGAATGCATCTCAGGGGTCACATGCAAACACTTTTCCATGCACAATGCATGCATCTCAGGAGACAAAAAGGGAGCCGCGCACATCAGACTCAATTCTGATATTTTTTTTAGCACAATTTGCATAAACAAATTAGATATTTTAATTCCTCTCGTGAAAAATATTCAATTTAAAAAAAAAATCGTCTAAAACAAAGTCTGGAAAGTGAAGTTATGATAATTTTAAAATCAACAAAATTTCAGCATTTTTCTGAAAACGGCTTCACAGTTTTCAAAATTTCATCCAAACTTTATTTGGATATTTTTCACTACAAGAATATAAAGTGGATATGTGTGGATATCTCAATGGGGCATATACTTCATCAGATCCATGCAGACATCTACATCTTCAATAAAATCTTCAATGAGCACAAACTTGCATAGTTGCGAGGTCTTCTTGGAGTGAAGGACAAGGTTGCTTAACAACTGCTTTTTGTTCCTTCTCATTTTTTTTACATGCATTGTAATTTGAGGGGGGGGGGTTTCCCATGAGGTTTTCCCTCTTTCCTCATTTAGTTTAGTGTATCTTTTGTATTTGGGTACCTAACATGGCCTTGTTGCCGAGACCCATTCTNTGGAGTTACTTCACACACACCTAGGATTTATTTTTCCTAAGGTTTTTCCTTGTTTATTAGTCATAATTAGTCATTATCCAGTCTCCTATATTTTAGGGGAGAATATTCTCTTTCAATTGACATTTCAGTTTCACTAGTTGAGTTGAGTTTAGATGTTGCATTTGTTTTATCACCATGAAACATTGGGATCATCACCATGATAATTCGACCTTGCCTTGGTATCATCACCAAACTGGCTCATTAGCCTTGATTCCATGAGTTAACTCCTCACTACTCTTTGTTCAATCAGTTAACTGAAGACTAGTTGACTAGTTAACTCAACTAGGTGGCAGTTCACTACCGTAACTGCCTAAGAGACTAGACTAAGTAGCATTTCACTCCTGTAACTATTGGTGTGTGTCCATATCACTCTATACCACCACTATGCATCATTATTTACTCATGTATCCTATATCTATTGTAAATTATTCACTCTTTGAGTGTGGAATATGGTTAATGAGAATTATTCCATTATTTCTCTCCTTCTTCTTCTTGCTTAATTTCTCTCTGCAAATGTGTGTTGTATTTTCTAGCTATATCTATTATGTGCATGTTCAACACATTTACATGGTATCAGAGCCGACGGACTACTAATAAAAATCTACACCAAATTACTTTTGCAAGTACTAAAGATTGAAGAACGCAACAAAAAGATGGATTATTCGCCAGAAATACTTCTCACGCCTCATAACTATTTGGAATGGAAGCCAAAAATTCTTCTTATGCTCAAATGAAAAGGTTTGTACCAAATAATTATGGCAATAGAAGTAGAGCCTAATTATGTCGATGAGAAAAATGACTTTCTCATTAGACAAGATGTGGCCATAGGATGTATCCTCTATTTTATTTCTCCCGAAATTCTCCATCAACTATATGATGACTCACAAGAATTCACTCCAAATGATTTATGGAGAAGATTGGAGGTTTTATTTGGGAATAAGGAAGAATGCATGCAAAATGTTGACAAGATAGAAAATGTAGAAAAGCCACTAGAAGATAAATCATCTCAGTTTGAAGAGCCTTCTACACAAGTATCTACAAAAATTTGTATTCCAATAATTGAAGATGATGTCTAGTCCATTTTAGATTTGTTTTCTGAAATTCACGTGGAAGATATATGGCATGCATCTCAAGAGTCACATGCAGACACTTTTCCATGTGCAATGCATGCATCTCAGAAGACAAAAAGGGAGCCGCGCACATCAAACTCAATTATTGTATTTGTTGAGCACGATTTGCAGAAAAAAATTGGCTATTTTAATTCCTCTCGGTAAAATATCCAATTTCAAAAAACATATCGTCTGAAACGGAGTCCGGGAAGTGAAGTTATGATCGTTTTAAAATTAACAAAATTTCAGCGTTTTTCCGAAACAGCCGCACAGTTTTCAAAATTCCATCCAAACTTTATTTGGATCTTATTCATTACAAGAAGAGAAAGTGGATATGTGTGGACATCTCAATGATTCATCTACTTCATCAGATCCGTGTAGACATCTACATCTTCAACAAAATCTTCAATGAGCACAAACTTGCACAGTTGTGAGGTCTTCTTGGAGTGAAGGACAAGGTTGCTTAGCAACTTTTTTTTGTTCCTTCTCATTTTATTTTTTTATGCATTGTAATTTGAGGGGGGGTTCCCATGAGGTTTTCCATCTTTCCTCATTTATTTCAGTGTATCTTTTGTATTTGGGTACCTAACATGGCCTCGTTACCGAGACCCATTCTTTATTTTCACCATAGTGATGTTCAGGGGGGGTGTTGGAGTTACTTCACACACACCTAGGATTTATTTTTCCTAAGGTTTTTCCTTGTTTATTAGTCATAATTAATCATTATCCAGTCTTCTATATTTTAGGGGAGAATATTCCACCTGGAGAATATTCTCTTTCAATTGACACTTCAGTTCCACTAGTTGAATTGAGTTTAGATGTTGCATTGGTTTTATCACCATGAAACATTGGGATCATCACCATGCTAATTTGACCTTGTCTTGGGATCATCACCAAACTGGTGCATTAGCCTTGATTTGTTGAGTTAACTCCTCACTATTCTTTGTTCAGTCAGTTAACTGAAGACTAGTTGACTAGTTAACTCAACTAGGTGGCAGTTCACTCCCGTAATTGCCTGAGAGACTAGACTAGGTGGCAGTTCACTCCCGTAATTGTTGGTGTGTNATTTTCACCATAGTGATGTTCAGGGGGGGTGTTGGAGTTACTTCACACACACCTAGGATTTATTTTTCCTAAGGTTTTTCCTTGTTTATTAGTCATAATTAGTCATTATTCAGTCCCCTATATTTTAGGGGAGAATATTCCACCTGAAGAATATTCTCTTTTAGTTGACACTTCAATTTGACTAGTTGAGTTGAGTTTATATGTTGCATTGGTTTTATCACCATGCAACATTGGGATCATCACCATGCTAATTCGAACTTGCTTTGGGATCATCACCAAACTGGCGCATTACCCTTGTTTCCTTGAGTTAACTCCTCACTACTCTTTGTTCAGTCAGTTCATTGAAGACTGGTTGACTAGTTAACTCAACTAGGTGGCAGTTCACTCCCGTAACTGCCTGAGAGACTAGACTAGGTGGAAGTTTACTCTCGTAACTGTTGGTGTGTGTCCAGATCACTCTAGACCACCACTATGGCTCATTATTTACTCAAGTATCCTATATCTATTATAAATTATTCACTCTTTGAGTGTGGAATATGGTTAATGAGAATTCTTTCATTCTTTCTCTCTTGCTTCTTCTTTCTCAATTTCTCTCTGCAAATGTGTGTGGTATTTTATAGCTAGATCTATTTTGTGTAGGTTCAACACATTTAAAATCCCCCACAATGACCCTCATCATCAACCAACATTACTATCGCTCACTTGTGTGCAAATAGTCTCACCTCGTCTGGTCCTCATTTACCTCATCTTGAAGTTGTGTCTTTGGAATCCTCTGCAATAAAGGTCGGTAATGCCATCACATGACACCAACCTAGCCTACTCATGGTGGTCCTCTCTCAATTTCTCCTATTTGAGTTGCCCCCCTTCATAACCAGTTCATTGTTTATCCTTGGCTTTCTCCCTACTCCTCCTCCACTTGGCAACTTTTCCGCTCGTGATTGCCTCTTGAATCACCCACCCTGTGACCACCATTTACCTTCTCAGGATCATCACCCACCCCCTCAACCAACCAATGCCTCACAACTCACAAAGCCAATGAGCCTGTAGTTGTAGAGGCGAAACCCTTTCCAAACAAACCCAAGTTGTTGTTGCTCATGATGTTGAAGTTTATGAAGCCCATATGCCTTCGAAGGTTCAAGTTGAACTTAATTTCGTTGAGGTAGATGTTAGAGTTCTTCGGCACTTCATCAACAACAAACAGGTTGATGAGAACATTGGTTCTTGGGTTCTTGATCCGGGCACCTATCGAGCTAGGGCTACCCTTTACTAAAATACAATGGACATATACTGGCTCCTCGAAACTCTAATGGGAAAAATCATTGTGGAAAGGAACGAGGCCCATCAAGAAATCCTCTTGCAGATGGATGACGTCCAATGACAACTGTAGGAAATTGACCAGTAGATAGATGGAATTGCAGACAAAGAAGAAAAAGCGGTTGGAACCAGCATGGAGCACACTTAGCAATAGTTGCCACCTCTGGTGGAGTTATCTAGTCCACCTGTTAGTGACATTTCTTGCATAGGGATGTTTTCCTCTCCGATTTGAGGCCTCTGATGTAAACACATGGAAGTGGGATTTTGAAAGCTGGTCAGGTGAGTTTTATTCAAAGGCCGCAGCCATAAACGTCAAGCGAGCCTGATCATGGACACGAGAAATAGCGAAAGAGATCTAGACCGTCCATCTAAGAAAGGACGCGTGGCAGGAGATCGACGTCATTGGGAAAGTCCCGACAGGGAAGCGCCCA